>CAAE01010849.1:38890-48938 GCA_000180735.1 Tetraodon nigroviridis | reverse complement strand
TAAAACGTCCATGGACGTGGTCCCCTCGAGGCCACCAGGGTCTCTGAGCAGAAGCCAGCTCATCCCTGGACACTTGTATTCGGTGTGTGTTTGTGCAGGAACAGGCTGCTAACAGGCAACAACCAGCTGCTCCACCGCTGGTTGCTGAGGCGAGACGGGGTCGCGGTTCTCCCGCTAGGGGGCGCTGCCGAGCAGGACCCGGGTTTAGCGTCGAACCTGCGGTTTCTGTTAGCGGAGACAAGAAGAGCAGGCTTTGATCTTTTTGTTTTTTGCTGCCAGCCAGTGTAGAACTGACTGATGACGTCAGCAGCCACGAAACAGTTCCTTCCGCGCTCTTTGGGACCGCGGACGCTCCTGTTTCCTGTGGCTGAACTTCCCGTGAACCTCACAGGGTCATGTGACTCGAGCAGAAAAGGTGGGGGCGTGCCGGGCGCTACCGTGGGCGCGTGTCTGCCAGCTGGGCCGCGCGTGGGGCCGCTGTCAGCAGCAGACTCCAGGTGGATTCACCCCGAGGGAGGCCGGAGCGGATCCGGACGCGGGACGCCTGGATCGGTGCCTCGGGTGGGAGAAAGAATCCGTTTCCCTCGTGTTTAGTGGTTTGTGATTGTGAGGAAAAGACTGATCGCGTCAGTCTGGGACGGCTGAAACTGGAAGAGCAAGGTGCAGGAATTTTCCTGAGGAGCTGAAGGCGCCTGCGTGCGTGGACGTGCCAAAGGAACGCGGAGCACCTGAGGTTGTCCTCTTCTTTCATGAGCTAGAATCCATCATGACGTCTGTGAAGGTTCTCGGGCCTCCAGCTCAAAGTTCTCCCGGAACAGACTTTGTGTTCCTCTGGCCTTGTTTAGGTTTTCCTTGGAAATGTTTCTGCTTCCATCCAAAAGGCTCCATCGGTTTTGGTCAGGCAGAGCCGAGCCAGCCGATGGGGTCCTCGTGGACCACCAGCATGCTGGTGGTCTGGGTGGATGTGTGGGGGCCGTGGGGCCGGGGGCTTCTCCAGGTTTCGGTGTGGGTGTTCCCTGGGCCACAGGGTGATGCAACACCAGCGCCGGTGAAACGGTGGAAATGTTTCAGGTAGGAGTGGAGGAATGCAGCGTATGTGGGCGGAGGATCATGTCTGAGTCCGCCGCCTCCGTCCAAAGATGGTTTTTCCAACCTTGCTTGGACGGCTTCCTCCACACCTCCCTGGAACCAGCGACCTCCACACCTCCCTGGCTGCTGTCCTCAAGAGAACGTCTGCTTCCCTTTAGGCGTGGCGGCGGCGGAGCCGACCCGAAGAGCTGGCCCGTCTGAGTTCAGCACTCGTTTGTGGAGTGGCTGTTTAGTTTCCCCAGTGGACAGTTGGCCTTCCTCCTGGCGCCGGACAGCAGAAACACCTGAACACCATCATGAGGTGAGTCCGTGGAGCCTCTCTCCAGCTTGGGGGGTCAGGAGTGGAGGCAGGTCCCCCCCCAGTCTGACCAGCTGACTGATGATGTAAAATTATGATCTTTAGTTCAAACAGCCTCTATGGGGTCTCCAAGCAGAACCCGGCAGGTTCTCCTGGATCCAGTCCCGTGTCCGTCAGGAGGACCGAGTCAATGGACCTTCGTGGTGACTTCAAAGGTCAGGAGTGGAGGCAAGTTTTTACACTCGATCTCACAGCATTAGGCTTTTCCACCTCAGACAAATGATGCAAAATTAAGATCTGTGTTTGTGTGTGTGTGTGTGTGTGTGCCTGTGTGTGTGTGTGTGTGTGTGTGTGTGTGTGTGTGTGTGTCCTCCCACCACTAACGGATCGTTCTCTCTCCTCAGGCGTCCCCAGAGAGGTCCCAAGCTTTACCTGGAAGTGGAACAAACCTAAAGTCCACGTTTTGGGGTCGTACTGAAAGTTGATTGAAGACAACCGTCAACCTTCACGTCTCCCAGCTGAGACCATCACCAGTCTGGTCCTGCTGGTGCTTGACACTCACCTGACTTCCTGTTGCAGGTCCTCAGGAAGGACACAACGGCATTAATGGAGACAGAGCTGACCCCACTGCAGAAGGCTCTGGATCCTTTACCTAGCAAACTCTACTGATTTTCCTCTAAACTTAACTACGCCAGATGTGAAAGTTTAATATTTTTTGCTAAATCTATTTTTCATGTTAAACTGTAGTGGTAGCCTTCCCGCGAGGGGGCGCTGTTACCCCGCAAACAGACGTAGCGGCCTTTAAAGTTCATGTTTAAATCTTTATAGTGCTAAATGGCGCATTTATATACGCTGCAGCCTTTTTGTGGTCTTATGCTTTTAGAATCTTTGCCGGGCTGAAATGACACCGTAATTACTACATGTGAGCCGTTGTTATAAGCTGTGTTCTACAGAACCGCCGCAGGGGGCGCTGCTACTCAGGACACGTCAACAGCGGTTTCTGATCAGCTTTATCGGTTGCTATGGTTACCGTAGTTTCCCCTGACCCAGCAACAAATCTCTTTGCCACTACGGGGCCATCAAGAGCTGTGTGTGTGTGTGTGTGTGTGTGTGTGTGTGTGTGTGTGTGTGTGTGTGTGTGTGTGTGTGTGTGTGTCCTCCACCACTAACGGATCGTTCTCTCTCCTCAGGGGTCCCCAGAGAGGTCCCAAGCTTTAACTGGAAGTGGAACAAACCTGAAGTCCACGTTTTGGGTTCGTACTGAAAGTTGATTGAAGACAACAGTCAACCTTCTCGTCTCCCAGCTGAGACCATCACCAGTCTGGTCCTGGTGGTGCTTGAAAGTCACCTGACTTCCTGTTACAGGGCCCCAGGAAGGACATGACGGCATTCATGGAGCCAGAGCTGACCCCACTGAAGAAGGCTCTGGATCCTTTACCTAGCAAACTCCACTGATTTGCCTCCAAACTTAACTGCACCAGATGTGAAAGTTTAATATTTTTGTGCTAAATCTATTTTTCATGTTAAACTGTAGTGAGAACCGTCCCGCCAGGGGGCGCTGTTACTCCGCAAACAGACGTAGCGGCCTTTAAAGTTCATGTTTAAATCTTTCTTGTGCTAAATGGCGCATTTATATAAGCTGCAGCCTTTTTGTGGTCTTATGCTTTTAGAGTCTTTGCCGGGCTGAAATGACACCGTAATTACTACATGTGAGCCGTTGTTATAAGCTGTGTTCTACAGAACCGCCGCAGGGGGCGCTGCTACTCGGGACACTTCAACAGCGGTTTCTGATCAGCTTTATCTGTTGCTATGGTTACCGTAGTTTCCCCTGACCCAGCAACAAATCTCTTTACCACTACGGGGCCATCAAGAGCTCAGTTTTTAATATTTGGACTCTGAGATTCTGGACCATCTAAAGGACCGGGTCTTTGTTGTGAGGTGTGTGTACTGTGGTTCTGTTGTGTTGTGGTTCCCTGACAGCCGCCAGAGCATCTCTGAGCAGAAGCCAGCAGCTTCTGCTGCAGCCCAGCACGCTCTGAACCGGTGTGTTTGTGTGTGGGAACATGTGTGTGTGCTGACAAACATGAAATCAGGGAGCTGAGTCCTCTCAGTTTGTGTTCTGTTTTATTGACGTGATTAGAGCATTAAACTAAATCATAGAGGGAGAGGGTCAAAGTCGGGTCAAAGTCCATTTCTCTCCCTCATTTATGTGCAACTTTACTAACCGCAAAGTCTCCAGGTGCCTGCATAAAGTCCATCTATCATCCATCCTCCTACCCGCTTTATTCCCAGTGGTGTGGCGGGGGTCTGCTGGTGCCCATCTCCAGCTATCAGGGATCCACCCTGGACAGGTCGCCAGTCTGTCGCAGGACACACACACCATTCACTCTCACATTCACACACTAGGGACAATTTAGTGCCTGTGTAAAGTCGACAAACTTAAACTATGTGAATTAAAGCCAGGACTATCTCTTGTGTCTTAAACCCAAATCAAAGTAAAACTTGATTCAACTAAACAATCTGGTCACGTCTGCTCCCATCGAGCGCTCCATAAAGGCCTGAACATGTCAGAATGACTCGAGACGAGTCAGGAAGTTTAGGATGAAGTCTGTAAGCGCGGGGCTGACGTCACCACGGAGGCTGGACGTTCTCGTGGGCATTCAAAGTTACTCCGAGAACAGGGCTGGAAAAGATTAGCACGAAAAACAGAAACAATTACCCCGAAAAACCAAGGATTTTTATTTTTTCAAGTGAATGCAATACGCTTCCGTACTTCCTGGTTGTACAAGTACAACTTAGAAGAATAGTCTGTTTTGGAGGGGGCGTAAATGGAAGAAGGGTTAGTATTGGACGATAATAGACAGAACGTTAGGCGATTGGAGGGTTAGGGTTAGAGTTATACGATGGTTTCGACGATAATGGAGGAAACCTTTGAAAATGTTTCAACCTTTAAATTTGTGTGTGTGTGTGTGTGTGTGTGTGTGTGTGTGTGTGTGTCCTCCACCACTAACGGATCGTTCTCTCTCCTCAGGGGTCCCCAGAGAGGTCCCAAGCTTTACCTGGAAGTGGAACAAACCTGAAGTCCACGTTTTGGGGTCGTACTGAAAGTTGATTGAAGACAACCGTCAACCTTCACGTCTCCCAGCTGAGACCATCACCAGTCTGGTCCTGCTGGTGCTTGACAGTCACCTGACTTCCTGTTGCAGGTCCCCAGGAAGGACATGACGGCATTAATGGAGCCAGAGCTGACCCCACTGAAGAAGGCTCTGGATCCTTTACCTAGCAAACTCCACTGATTTGCCTCCAAACTTAACTACACCAGACGTGAAAGTTTGATATTTTTGTGCTAAATCTATTTTTCACGTTAAACTGTAGTGAGAACCGTCCCGCCAGGGGGCGCTGTTACCCCGCAAACAGACGTAGCGGCCTTTAAAGTTCATGTTTAAATCTTTCTTGTGCTAAATGGCGCATTTGCGGTGTTCTGAGACGTGCAGGACAACATGGCCATAGCCAGGGAGGAGGTAGGGCGGGGCGGCGCTGCCGTCTGTGTCTGAGCGTCTCTGGTGCTGGTTCGCTCTCACCCGAGTCCACTGGGTGGGTCAGGCTCAGGGTTAGCGGGTTTCCTCCACTTTCTGCTGCAGATCTTTGGTCCAGTGATGCAGATCATGAAGTTCAAGTCGCTGGAGGAGGTGTTGGAGCGAGCCAACGACACCAAATACGGCCTGGCAGCAGCCGTGTTCACCAAGGACATCGACAAGGCGCATTACATCTCCGCCGGGCTGCGTGCAGGCACCGTCTGGTGGGGCTGCAGCACATCCTCTGGAGTTTGCTGATTAGCTACAGAAAACAATGGAGTCTGCTCAAGCTGTTCTCTTGAAAATTAAGGCACAAACAGATTTGAGATGAAAAAGTTATTTCTGGTCCAGTCTGATGTTCTGGTTGTAGTAAAGTTAGTGTCCACTAGGTGGCGCTGATGATGGGCCACTGCAGCGGCCCTTAAAGTCAAAACTCTGTTTGAAAACGTTTCCAAACAAAACAACGTAATAAGGAGTAGAAATAAAAGGAAAATAAAACGGCTCTGACTGTTCCTGTCACACCTGGACCTGAAGTTTACTCTCATTTCTATTAAAAATTGACTTTTTATTTGGAGGCTTCTCTGCAACTTTTACCCTTCCGCCCTAATGTGGACTGTCGCCATTCTGCTTCTGCCATCAACCAGGAAGAATAGTCTGTTGGGAGGGGAGGGGCGATAATGGACAGAACGTTACGCGATTGGACGTCCGACGACAGACACTCCTCCAGGGACGTACTGAAGGTTTTAGTAAAGTTAAAATAAATCTGCGTGGAGAAAGTCGCCTCATTTGGAAGCAAAACAGCGCTCAGTCGTTATTTTACGATCGGACATGACGCCCTGTTTCAACCTTTAAGTTTTAGTGTGTGTGTGTGTGTATAAGGGAGGAACAGCAGCAGCAGCTTCTGGCCAACCTGGACCAGAAGCTGCTGCTGGCCTTCTACCACTCTGCTGTGGAGAGCGTGCCAACCCACCGCCTGAGTGTGTGGTACGCAGGCTCCAACAGCGGAGGACAGGAAGGCAGTGCAGAGGGTCATAAACACGGCCCAGAAGATCATCGGCTGCCCCCTGCCCACCCTGGAACAAATGGCCCTATCCTGCTGCCTGAGGAGGCCCAGGGCCATCACAGCAGACCCCACACACCCCGCCCACCCTCTGTTTGACCTGCTGCCGTCTGGAAGACGTTACAGGTCCATCAGCTCCCACACCAGCAGACTGTCAAACAGCTTCTTCCCCTGGGCCATCAGGTCCGCAAATGCCCACAGACACACACGTCACCTGAACACACCCCACACACACCTGAACTGCCACAACCCGTCTACCTCCTCCTACCTCCACTGCACCTTATTTTGCACTCTAGTCACCTTTGTAAATTGTAAATACCTGCATATGTAAATTGTACAGTGTTATAGTCTATTTTTAATATGTATATTCTGCTCTGAAGTTGCTGCTATCGGGAGTACCTCCCCAAAATTTCGTTGTACCCTGGATGCAATGACAATAAAGGACTTATCTATCTATCTATCTATCTATCTATCTAACCCGCTGGGTCCAGTGTTCCACCGACGGTCGTCCAACGCTGAGAGGAGAAGAGCTTCGAAGTCCAGCGGGAGTTCTGTCTGCAGGTGAGTGAAGTCCTGGTGGGACCCGCGTGTTTCCATCTAAGTGGGTGCAGGGAGCGGGGAGCACCGCTGTGTCCACGCGACGCGTTCGTGTCGCTCAGTGGCTGAAAAACCACCGCAGGCTGGTTCGGTGGAGTTCGTCCAGTTACTTTGATGCCACTAAAATAACACGACTAATATAGTTCTAGATTAGCTCCAAATGCAGCATTAACAGCTAATATCTTGTTGCTAGGAAGGAAGTGAAAATGAGAAGTTTATGTTTTGTGCAAATCATTTCCAAGCCTGCTTGTGAGGGTTTATGGGGTGAAAGGAGGACTGGGTCCTTTTCTTTGAGAAATGGAGCTTTTGCATCAAGCTGACTTCCTCTCTGCACCAGTTTCCCTGCTTTGGCGTCGCCTGATCAGAGAACCGCAGAAATGTCTCCTCCTCGATGGTGGAGTCACCGAGTTGTCAAAGTGAAAGGACCCATCCACCCACTCTCCTCCCCGCTTTCTACCCACTGGTGTGGCGGGGTTCTGCTGTTTCCCGTCTCCAGCACTCTCAGCTGGAGAAGGCGTGACCAGTTGAGCCACGCGATATCAGAACTCTCATCACTCGCTACAGAAAACCCCAAAAATGACTCCACTTTGAGTTTCAGTTGCTGGTTCGAATCTGCCGATAGTTCTGAAATCCTGTCTGCCGCGGTATTTCTGTTCAAGCTAGCAGGACACACCATTCCAGCAGCCGTCAGCGTGCAGCTTTGAACCAACCCTCCACCACTGCGGCTTTGACCCTGACTGGCTCGCCATGAGGAAGCTGCTTTCACCGCAGCCTCACTGGCTTCTGGACTCCGGCTGAAAACAGATGCTGGTTCCACAGTCACAGTCGTTTCATTTCCTTTTGTTTTCTCAGTTCTCTCTGCAAGCTGGTGTGTTTTTCACCATGCTGAGTTTTAAACTGGTGCCGAATATTGGATTCTTCAAGCACCGAACTTGCTGCTGGCACACCAGGAACACGGGTTTCCCATTCATACAGGAACATGCCCATTTTTCTTGAAAAATCCGACACTCTGGGTTCACTTTTCTCCTTTTTGACAAAGACATTTCGCTGATGAGGGTGCGAGGCTAAAGGAATAATGCAACTGCCGCCAACAGACGCTGAACAGACGTAAACGCCGCCACCTCCTCATGTTAGGAAACGCAGATGTTGCACAGGAAGATGCACTACTGCAGGAAGTCCCAGTGTTTGTAAATAAGGGAAACCCCCGCAGGGTCCAGAGTTCCACCGACGGTCGTCCAACGCTGAGAGGAGAAGAGCTTCGAGGTCCAGCGGGAGTTCTGTCTGCAGGTGAGTGAAGTCCTGGTGGGACTCGCGTGTTTCCATCTAAGTGGGAGCGGGGAGCGGGGAGCACCACTGTGTCCACGCGACGCGTTCGTGTCGCTCAGTGGCTGAAAAACCACCGCAGGCTGGTTCGGTGGAGTTCGTCCAGTTACTTTGATGCCACTAAAATAACACGACTAAAATAGTTCCAGATCAGCTCCAAATGCAGCATTAACAGCTAATATCTTGTTGCTAGGAAGGAAGTGAAAATGTGAAGTTTATGTTTTGTGCAAATCATTTCCAAGCCTGCTTGTGGGGGTTGATGGGGTGAAAGGAGGAGGAGGAGTCATTTTTATTGAGAAATGAAGCTTTCGCATCAAGCTGAGGTCCTCTCTGCACCAGCTTTGCTGCTTTGGCGTCACGTGGTCAGAGTTCCAGAAATGTTTCTCCTCCTCGATGCTTTGTGGTTTCCTGAGTTATCAAAGTGAAAGATCCCAAACCCTCTAAACTCGTCACGTGCTCTGATGCGTCGGGGGCCCATCACGATCTAAAAGGTTTAATTTTTAGCAGTTATGGAGGTGGACCGGAGCCAGCGGAGGACTGTTGGCCCAGCTGGGAGCAGCGCAGACGGCATGAGGAGGTGAGGGCCCCGGGCCGGTCCACAGGCAGCTTGGGACCCGGAGCGGGTCGGTTCGGTAGATGTGCCTGGAGATTAAAAGGTTGAAAGAATGCATCCGAGTGGAAATGTTTAACTATTTCTGAAAGACTTGAGGTGGATGGCCAGTTTTAAATGTTCTTCATTTTATAGACAATTATGCTAATATTTTTGTACAGGATATAAAAAATAAGGTTTGTTTTTATTCAGTGCGTTTTTGCGTCGGACACTGGGTCATGTGACTCGAGCAGAAAAGGTGGGGGCGCGCGCGGCTGCGCTGCTCAGTAGAACTGAGCGCGTGCGTGAGGGGCGCGTGTGCCAACAGGGCTGCTCGTGGAGCCGCGGTCACGAGCGGACCTGGTGGTGTTTGAACGAGGCGCTCTCTGTATTGGAAGTAGGTGGTGTCCCAGCAGATCGGGGTTGGTCCTGCGGTTGTTCTCGCTCTTTTTTGCGTGTGGATTAGGTGTAAATCTAATCTGTGTGTGTGTGTGTGTGTGTGTGTGTGTGTGTGTGTGTGTGTGTGTGTGTGTGTGCGCGCCGTTAGGTGTGTTTATGAGTTTAGGCAGAGTTACCTCACCATGTGCAGTATTTTACTCTAGACCGTCAAGTGTGGCTGTGGTTCTCTGAGAGCCACACTGTGTGTGTGTGTGTGTGTGTGTGTGTGTGTGTGTGTGTGTGTGTGTGTGTGTGTGTGTGTGAACTGGCCGCTGACCAAATGAAACCTGGAGTCGTGACAGTAAAGGTCTGTACTCTCCTCATTGTTCAGCATAGAACCTTAAACCCTCTTCTGTGTTGGGGATAACTTAAAAACCCCACGTTTGCTACAGTTCTTGAAGGCACCCTTGAAAAATTCACACACACACACACACACACACACACACACACACAGGTAGCTTAAGGGCGTGGTCAGTGTTGGTCTGTGCTGCTGCAGCCTCGTTCAGGCCGCCTGTGGGTGAAGAAGAAAGTGCAGACGAGTTTCTCCTCTAGAAGCCAGCACCCAGAATCAAACCAGAGATCTGAGGACTCCCGACCCTCTACTGCCCCCAGGAGGGGGTGGACCCATGTTGCATCACAAAGAAATGACAAAATACGGTTTTCTGAATGTTTTTCTCAGTTCTGGGCAGAACCCAGCAGGTTCTCCTGGACCCAGTCCAGTGTCCCGCAGGAGGACCAAGTCAATGGGGGATCGTGACGACTTCAAAGATCAGGAGTGGAGGCAAGTCCCCGATCACAGTTCAGTTATTTTACCAACTGATTGACTGACTGATCCAACATTTTTGGGACGTGAGAAGGATATCACATTGTAAAAGTTAGTGTTTATTACTTCGTATAAAGATGTTTTACACTCTATATTACATATATAGAGTGTAAAACTCTATATATATACTACTCACAATATTAGGCTTTATTTCAAACAAATAATGTAAAATTAAGATCTTTAGTTCTAACTGAGAACACTGTGTGTGTGTGTGTGTGTGTGTGTGTGTGTGTGTGTGCGTGTGTGTGTGTGTGTG
>CAAE01010849.1:1994-25549 GCA_000180735.1 Tetraodon nigroviridis | reverse complement strand
TGACAGTAAAAGTCTGTACTCTCCTCGTTGTTCAGCATAGAACCTTAAACCCTCTCCTGTGTTGGGGATAACTTAAAAACCCCACGTTTGCTACAGTTCTTGAAGGCACCCTTGAAAAATTCACACACACACACACACACACACACAGGTAGCTTAAGGGCGTGGTCAGTGTTGGTCTGTGCTGCTGCAGCCTCGTTCAGGCCGCCTGTGGGTGAAGAAGAAAGTGCAGACGAGTTTCTCCTCTAGAAGCCAGCACCCAGAATCAAACCAGAGATCTGAGGACTCCCGACCCTCTACTGCCCCCAGGAGGGGGTGGACCCATGTTGCATCACAAAGAAATGACAAAATACGGTTTTCTGAATGTTTTTCTCAGTTCTGGGCAGAACCCAGCAGGTTCTCCTGGACCCAGTCCAGTGTCCCGCAGGAGGACCAAGTCAATGGGGGATCGTGACGACTTCAAAGATCAGGAGTGGAGGCAAGTCCCCGATCACAGTTCAGTTATTTTACCAACTGATTGACTGACTGATCCAACATTTTTGGGAAGTGAGAAGGATATCACACTGTAAAAGTTAGTGTTTATTACTTCATATAAAGATGTTTTACACTCTATATCACATATATATAGGCTTTATTTCTACCTCAAACAAATAATGTAAAATTAAGATCTTTAGTTCTAACTGGGAACATTCCTGACCTGTTTGAAAGCAACATTTGATAGAGCACTGTGTGTGTGTGCGTGTGTGTGTGTGTGTGTGTGTGTGTGTGTGTGTGTGTGTGTGTGTGTGTGTGTGTGTGTCCTCCACCACTAACGGATCGTTCTCTCTCCTCAGGGGTCCCCAGAGAGGTCCCAAGCTTTACCTGGAAGTGGAACAAAGCTAAAGTCCACGTTTTGGGTTCGTACTGAAAGTTGATTGAAGACAACAGTCAACCTTCTCGTCTCCCAGCTGAGACCATCACCAGTCTGGTCCTGGTGGTGCTTGAAAGTCACCTGACTTCCTGTTACAGGTCTCCAGGAAGGACATGACGGCATTCATGGAGCCAGAGCTGACCCCACTGAAGAAGACTCTGGATCCTTTACCTAGCAAATTCCACTGATTTGCCTCCAAACTTAACTACACCAGATGTGAAAGTTTGATATTTTTGTGCTAAATCTATTTTTCACGTTAAACTGTAGTGAGAACCGTCCCGCTAGGGGGCGCTGTTACCCCGCAAACAGGCGTACGGGCCTTTTAAAGTTCATGTTTAAATCTTTATAGTGCTAAATGGCACATTTATATAAGCGGCAGCCTTTTTTGTGGTCTTATGCTTTTAGAGTCTTTGCCGGGCTGAAATGACACCGTAATTACTACATGTGAGCCGTTGTTATAAGCTGTGTTCTACAGAACCGCCGCAGGGGGCGCTGCTACTCGGGACACGTCAACAGCGGTTTCTGATCAGCTTTATCTGTTGCTAAGGTTACCGTAGTTTCCCCTGACCCAGCAACAAATCTCTTTACCACTACGGGGCCATCAAGAGCTCAGTTTTTTAATATTTGGACTCTGAGATTCTGGACCATTTAAAGGACCGGGTCTTTGTTGTGAGGTGTGTGTACTGTGGTTCTGTTGTGTTGTGGTTCCCTGACAGCCGCCAGAGCATCTCTGAGCAGAAGCCAGCAGCTTCTGCTGCAGCCCAGCACGCTCTGAACCGGTGTGTTTGTGTGTGGGAACAGACTGCTGGCAAACATGAAATCAGGGAGCTGAGTCCTCTCAGTTTGTGTTCTGTTTTATTGACGTGATTAGAGCATAAAACTTTATCATAGAGGGACAAAGTCAAAGTCGGGTCAAAGTCCATTTCTCTCCCTCATTTATGTGCAACGTTACTTTCAATCTCTCCGTTTGGCCAACCGTCGGCTCGGCAGCAGGTAAAGAAGCTTCTGCAGGTTTTTACTCTGGTGTTTATGCGATTTAAGTTACTGTTGCTGCTATTTATCATTGATGCTTTTAATATTTAAGTGAATAAATACTGGTGTTTGTAATCACTAGTGAAACCTCTTTGTCTTTATTGTTTTTTAAGGGTGGGGAATATTCTGTGCCTTCAGCGGTTATAGTTGAAGATGATTTAGAGCTTTTTTTGGTTTGTGTGTTTGCTACATTTCTATTTAATGACCTTCGGCCCCGCTCAGGGAAACAAGACGAATGATTTCTCGTTATAGCTGCTCTTTGCGTCGTTGGCTTCAGCTTGTTCGGGCCAAAGGTCGTCAGATTCTGCAGGCGTTAACTTTCAGTCTCTGATTTAACCGTCGGCGTCGCCGCAGGTAAAAAGATTCTGCAGAGTTTTGCATCAGCGATTGTGTAGTTGATGTCGCTGCGGTCGGCTTTAACAAGAGCTTATCAGGTTTTCCTAAAGTCAAAATAGCTGAAGACTTTTATAAGACGAGTAAATAAATACTGGCTGCTGTAATTGCTAGAAAAAGCCTCTGTAACGTCCTCTACACTGATTGTGATAATGCTAAAACTCCACTTTTTTGCCACATTTTTTAAATGCACACTTAAAAATAAACAAACAAACTTGGATTTTATTAATATTTGTGTTAAAAAAAGAGCCGATCACTGAGCAGACTGTAGAGATGAAGGAATATCTACCTTTCACCAGAGGGGACCTGGACGGCCGCTGGTTCTGAGGCCCAGCTGGACCCACCAGTGGAACCATCATGAGGTGAGACCACAGGTGACCTTAGAGTGTCTTTGATCTCTGATGTGGACCGTGGACCGTGGACACGCTCCTGGTGCCAGGCTCCACAGCAGGTGGTCTTTACTGGCGCACGTCGCTCAGGCCACGGCTGCTGGCTACAGCGAACCCGTGAACATGTAAACATGTATAAGATAAAACAAAATGTGTTCACATCGTTTACTCGAGTAAATTCCTCAGTTTGCGGTGGAGCCATGTTGTGTCACAAGCAAGACAAAATACCAAAAATGGACCAAACTCAGTAAACTATTCCTCTCCTTTTTTGTTGGTCATTTGGTCATTTTTATCCATGTTTTCCACAGTTCTGAGAAGAAACCAGCAGGTTCTCCTGCACCCAGTTCTGTGTCCTGCACCAGTCACAGGTCGATGGACCGCCCAGTCGTGTTCAAGGGTCCAGCGTCGCCGTCACCATCCAGGTGGGTCAAAATCATCTCTGAACATGAGGAAGCCTCTGGCTGGATGTTGGGATGATAAACCACAGTCCTGCTACACCCAGGTCACGTTCTCATGGGGGGGTCAGTAGGTAAATGCTACAAGCTAAATGATCAGGCAGGTTGGGTCTCCACCAGTGTCTTTGGCCTTTTGAATCAAAAAATATGTATATTTTTAATGAAACAGCAATACTGTAAACGCTCATGGATGTGGTTCTCTGTAGGTCCCCGAGCAGAACCCAACAGGTTATCCTGAACCAGGTCTAGTGTCCCTCAGGAAGAACATGCTGATGAAACTGAGCTATGAAGAGCCAATGTGAGTTCTAAATCACGTTCTACTGCCTCATATATTTTACCAACTGATTGACTGACTGATCCAACATCTATCAAAACATAAACATATATAAAATAATTTATAAATGTGTTCACATCATTTACTTGAGTAAATTTCTCAGTTTGCGGTGAAGCTATGTTGTATCACAAGCAAGACAAAATACCCAAAATGGACCAAAGTCAGTAAAATAGTTCTCTCCTTCTTTTTTGTTGGTCATTTGGTCAATTTTATAAATGTTCTTCTCAGTTCTAAGCAGAAACCAGCAGGTTTCTTCAAGGGTCCAGCGTCGCCATCCAGGTGGGTCAAGTTCCGATGTGAGGGAGTGTAGGATGATTCTGTATCAGTCCACTCTTTCCTCTTTTTGGTAAGATGGTGATTTTTATACATGTTTTCCTCAGTTCTGAGAAGAAACCAGCGGGTTCTACGAGTTCTGTGTCCTGCACCAGTCACAGGTCGCTTGACCGCCCAGTCGTGTTCAAGGGTCCAGCGTCGCCGTCACCATCCAGGTGGGTCAAAATCATCTCTGAACATGAGGAAGCCTCTGGCTGGATGTTGGGATGATAAACCACAGTCCTGCTACACCCAGGTCACGTTCTCATGGGGGGGTCAGTAGGTAAATGCTACAAGCTAAATGGTCAGGCAGGTTGGGTCTCCACCAGTGTCAAAAACATAAAACACTTCACATAATGATGTTTTCTACACATTATATCACAGTTTTAGGCTTTTCTTACCTAAAACAAATAACAGTTCTAAATGGGAGCATTTCTGGCTAGTTTAAAGTCTTAAAGGATAAAATTGTGTGTGCGTGTGTGTGTGTGTCCTCCACCACTAATGGATCGTTCTCTCTCCTCAGGCATCCCCGACAGGAGTCCCAAGCTTTACCTGGAAGTGGAACAAACCTGAAGTCCACGTTTTGGGTTCGTACTGAAAGTTGATTGAAGACAACAGTCAACCTTCTCGTCTCCCAGCTGAGACCATCACCAGTCTGGTCCTGCTGGTGCTTGAAAGTCACCTGACTTCCTGTTGCAGGTCCTCAGGAAGGACATGACTAAATTCATGGAGACAGAGCTGGTTCGAATCAGGAAGAGTCTGGATCCTTCAGAATGTCTCTTTGACCAGTCTGAAGATGAAGATGAGGAGGATGAGAGCATGAGAATCTGCAGGAAATCCTTTACGGACTTCACGGTGCAGTTCATGAGGAGAAGGAACCAGGATCATCTGGCCAACGGGCTGCAGATCAGTAAGAGCTTTATCAGGTGTTTGAAGGTCACATGAGTTAAAACGGATGGACAGTCGCGCGCTCTGCTGGTAGCCGTGGTAACCGTGGGTAGAGGCGCTGATACAATACTACAGCTTTCTCCAGCTAAAATAGTTTCATACATACCGGGATTCTGTGAAGCAGCAAGTTTGGGAAAACACCTTTCAAAACTTTTTTATCGGACAGAAAATATCCTGATTTTCACAGGAATGGACGCTCAACATCTGCCGCTGCTTTTTTGCAGGAACTTCGCCCGCAGAAAGCCAGCGTCATCTCAAGTCTTTACTGAAGAACCGGTTCGGCCTTGTGGTTGAAGGACTCGCTGGAAGGAAGGACTCCGTCTTGGATCAGGTCTATACGGAGCTCCACCACACCGAGGGCTGGAACGGAGAGGTTAGCACTGAGCACGAGGTCAGACAGATGGAATCAGCAGCCAGCAACGCAAATTCAAGCCACACGAAAATCAGATGTGAAGACCTGTTTCAGCCCTTACTTGGAAGACAGGAACCAGTCAGGAGCGTGATGACGACGGGAATCGCCGGCATTGGGAAAACCGTCCTAACTCAGAAGTTTGCTCTGGAATGGGCTCAAGGTGACGTCAGCCAGGACATCCAGTTCCTGTTCCCAGTCACCTTTAGAGAGCTCAACCTGCTAAAAGGCAAGAGCAGCTTTATGGGTCTTCTGAGCACCTTGTTTCCTGGAACCAGGCTGGAAACTGGGCTGGAAGAGTTCCGGATCCTGTTCATTCTTGACAGCCTGGAGGAATGTCGACTTGATCTGGACTTCCAAACCAATGAGATCGTCTCTGACGTGACACAGGCCGCCTCTGTGGAGGTGCTGGTGACCAACCTCATCAGGGGGCACCTCTTTCCCTCGGCCCACATCTGGATTACGAGCCGACCGGCCACAGCCGGCCGGATCCCTCCAGAATGCATCAACAGGGTGACAGAGGTCAGAGGGTTCACTGATCAGCAGAAGGACCAGTACTTCCGGAACAGATTCCGAGAGGAGGAGGAGGCCACGAGGGTCCTTTCCTGCATCAAGGCCTCCCGCAGCATTTACATCATGTGTCGGATCCCCATCTTCTGCTGGATCAGTGCTGAAGTTCTGAAGAACAGCCGAGAGGGAGGAGAGCTGCCCAAGACCCTGACGGACATGCTCATTCACTTCCTAGACGTTCAGATTAAAATGAAGAACCTCAAACACGACGGACAAAGTGCAAAAGATCCAACCTGGAGTCCAGGAAGCAAGAAGGTGATCATGTCTCTGGGGAAACTGGCGTTTCAGGAGCTGCAGAAAGACAACCTGATCTTCTATCGGTCTGACCTGGTGGAGTCGGGCATCGACGTCCAAGCAGCCTCAGTGTTCTCAGGAGTGTTCACGGAGGTCTTCAAAGAGGAGCCGATGGTCCAGGGCAGCGTGTTCTGCTTCATCCACCTGAGCGTCCAGGAGTTTCTGGCTGCTCTTTATGTCCACCTGACGTTCTTTGACTCTGGTATCAACGTGATGCAGAAGGAAAACACTAAATCCTTATCTGACAGTGCCATATCAGCTTTTTATGAGAGTGCTGTGAATATGACCTTAGCGAGTCCAAACGGACATCTGGATCTGTTCCTTCGCTTCCTCCTGGGTCTCTCAATACCAGAGAATCAAAAACTCCTATATGGCCTGGTACCACAGACGGGAACATGGCAGACCAAGCAGAAGGCGGTTGAGTACATCAAGACAAAGCTGAGCGAGGGTCTGCCTCCGGAGAGAAGCATCAACCTGTTTCACTGTCTGAATGAAGTCAGGGAAAACTCTCTGGTGCAGGAGATTCAGGAGTTGATCAAGTCAGAGCGTCTGGACACCCACAAACTCTCCAAGAGTCAGTGGGCAGCTCTTCTCTTTGTTTTACTCACCTCAGAAGAAGATCTGAAAGAGTTCCAGCTGGAGAAATACAATAACTCAGAGGAGACGCTCCTGAGGTTGTTACCAGCTGTCTCGGCCTCTTCTAAAGCAGCGTAAGTTCAGGGCAAATCCACACGACTGAATTTCACTGAAACATCTGTGAGACGCCAGTTTCCTCCTTTGTCTCCTCGTCCCTCTTCAGGATGAGGTGCTGTGACCTGTCAGAGAAAGGCTGTGAAGCTCTGGGCTCCGTCCTCAGCTCCCCTCGCTGCCACCTGACACAGCTGGACCTGAGCAACAATGACCTGCAGGACTCGGGACTGAAACTGCTCTGTGCAGGACAACAGTGTCCACTGGAGGTCCTCAGGTGAGCCACAGGGAACGCGTGGAGGTCTGCTGTGTACGGCCACATTGGTGAAGGCCTTGTTTCACCGTCTCAGCTGATAGATTTGGATGTATCTTCTGGAACATAGCAAGAGATGAGGTTATTTTGAAAGAGGTCAGTTACACCAATTTCTGTGAGGGTTTTGCCCACTTTAAAGCAGAAGTGGGCAAACTAAGGCCCGGGGGCCATATCTGGCTCACTGAAATATTTGTCAGGACTGATGAACGACCTAACTGGCTAGCTGGGTGTCTTTTAGGCTCTCCGGCTGCTTGATCACAAAGGAAGGCTGCTCTATCCTGGCTTCCGCTCTGAGATCCAAGCTCACCCGCCTGCATGAGCTGGATGTCAGTTACAATCCGCTGGGAGATTCGGGAGTGCAGCTACTGACGGACCTATTAGACGATCCCAACCATGTGCTCAAAACACTCAAGTATGGTGAAACACTTGGCTTTAGCTGATTGACATTTTACCCCAGAATTTCAAAACACTTTTTAATTTTTTCTGTGTCTGCCTCACTCTCTTCACAGCGTGGACCATAGTGCATCACGGTATCGAAAACCTGGCCTTCGAAAGTGTAAGATTCTTTTTATTTTCATTACATTAGCACTCTCTGACGTCAGAGCTAAGGGCTATTATTGATCGTATTGTTTTAGTAGAGAACAATGTCCATAAATCAACTTTTGACTGGTTCGGAACGTTGGAAACATTGGACCATAAACGGCCAGTGTTGAAGTCCTTGTCTTACCATTCCTGGACTCATTTCTGTCCGATTGTCTCCATCAGATGCCGTTGACGTCAGGCTTGACCCAGACACAGCAAACAAGAAGCTCCTACTGTCCAACTCCAACCAAACGGTCACAATGAAGAAAGAAAAAATGCTGAAACCAAAGAATCCAGAGAGATTTGACCTCTGCAAACAGGTGCTGGCTACTGATGGCCTAACTGGTCGCAGTTATTGGGAGGTGGAGTGGGAGGGGCGTGTTCAGATAGCTGTGGCGTACAAAACAATCAGACGCTCGGGTTCTGGTGACGACTGCTGTCTCGGACAGAACCAAGTGTCCTGGTGTTTGAGCTGTTCCAGTAAGGGATTCTCGGGTCTGCATGCTAACAACGAGACATCCATCCCTAAAGCCTCCTCAGGCAGGGTTGGCGTGTACCTGGACTGGCCTGCGGGCGTTTTGTCCTTCTACAGGGTGCTCCCGCAAAAGCTTGACCACCTCCTTTCTTTCCACCACACGTTTGCGGCGCCCGTCTACCCAGCGTTCCGGATCAAGAAGAAACCCCCAAACTCCTCTGTGACCTTTTGTGACATCTAGCACATTTTCATTTAAATCTCACCAAGTTGTCAAACATTTGCAGGATGTAACGCTGAACTTTGGAGGCTGTAGGGCTGTAACTACACCCGCACGATAAATGATAGAAAATGTCAAGCTGCTAAGGATTTTCTTAGTGGCTTTCTTGAAAATGACAAAACAAACTGATTCTTGGCAAAAAAAAAAAAAAGAAATTTACACAGATAAAGTACGTTTCGCACACTGAACAGAAAGACGATATGTCTGACTATATGACTATATGAGATCATAAGACTATGAGTGTTTGTTTTTTTACATCATGTCTTTGTACTCAATTCTTTTCATTTTTTTGACTGAATACCTGACTCAGGAGGAAATAAAATTCATAAATGAGAATAAAATTGAAGCTGTTTGAGTGACTTCTGAACCATCAGGCTCACGTAGATCCTCAGAAAATAGCTGACTTCATGAACTGGAAAGAAAAAAGAAAAGACACTCTAATTTTAGCACCAGGAAGTAAAGTAGATGCAACTTCCTCACTCCTGAAATGCTCCTTTGGTTTATTCAAATGTACCTGCTTGAGAGAGAAGCTGGCCACTTGGCAGTCACACGGCAAATTCTGCAGATGTTCCTGGAAACGTGCTGCAACGAAAGGCAAATGCTCCAACTCTGACCTCTAACAGCTGCCAAACGGAGCCACAGCTCACCTCTGAGAACCAGAAGTTTTGCGAGGACGGCCACGAACGGGTCGTATTCTATCCCAACTCCAGTCTGGAACTCGTTCCACAGAGCTCTGAAGGTTTCGTCGTCCAAATCAAACTCTGTGAGACGAAAAAACGCGTGATCCCTTCAGACCAGGGAAACCTGAATGGCGCCGTGGTTGTTACCGCGGTCAGAAATGGCCTTTTTCAGCTGCTTCTGCGTGACCAAGGGGGGAACGCCGCTCTCGTAGCTTTCCACATACTCCGTCCTGACCGTGGACACAAAGTGCTCCAATTTGAAGACCTCCGTCTCATCCAGATCCCCAGATTTGTCTGCCTGAAAGTTGTGGTTACCAGAAATAACCACAACCAACCTTTGATCATGTCCTGTCAAATTAAACTGCTAGTGATCAACTAAACCCCAACGCCATCGTGAAAACCATCTGATAAGGATACGTCCATGAGAGTCAGCAGGAGGCGCGCCGTCTCCAGGCTCAGGGCTGGTTGGGGACAATCGTTCAAACAGTCAGTGTGAAAATTTTTTTTTTAAGGATCAAGTGAGTGGAAGATATAACAGACATTTGCCATGAACGCTGTAGCCCCCAGCATTTAGCCTGGCGAGAAGACCCTCGGCGTTTAGCATCTAGTTGGACAAAGACAAAGTTAGACAGACAGAACCTCAGGGTGCCCTTTGGCCGTGATTCAGACTTGTTTTCATGCTCTGATGAGATTAATCTGCTGCTGCGGCTTGAGGACAGACGGTCCAATCATCGGGCTGCTTCACACCAATGGTCTCATTCTTGGAGACCTCCAACCAACAGAGGGAGGTTGAGCTGAGCAGCTAACCTGAACCACAGAGCTCAGATCTTCTGCCTGTTTGGGTCTGGAACCAGGTAATATTTCAACTCTTGACGCTTTTATCTTCATATAGTTATACAATTTCATTGGTTGTTGGTCTAAATGCTCAGAGAGCCGAAATCTGTCTTTTACAGGGAGTTGAAGCTAGCTAGTTAGCATTGTCAGCTCTCCATGCTAGCTGGTTGTTTGTGATTTACACTGGCTTCAGGTTTTAAACGGCAGCTTTGTGTTTTCAGCTTCATAAAAACAAATAGTCATTAAAGCAAATGGGCATTCTTGGCTATTCACCTCTCCCACTAATCAAGAAAAAGAAACTAGAACTTTACTTTTGTTTTACACTAACTCTAACTTGGGTCCTACATTTTGAGCATTTTTAAAGCTTATCGTTAGGCTTGACTACTCCGTTGATTTACCCTAGGTCTGCTGTCCTCCTGTAAAAGAAAAGAACAGATGTAAATAATGACGCTCATCCAGCTCATCCTGTTATTCCTCTTTGCACGAGCGATAAGTTACTGACTGTGGCACACGTGTCCTCTGGGAAGGAGTCACAGCGCAGCTCGTCTGGCCAGGACAGGCCGTAGCTGGCCATCAAGCCCTCGCAGCCCCGTTTGGACCGCTCGCACAGCGCCCTGCAGGGCCGCTGCATGCCCCCCTCCTTGCACGGCGGTGCGTACACCATGCACAAGAAGAGGCGGATGTCCTCGGAGCACACAGTCTTCACGATGGCGTTGAAGAAGGACATCTTCATCATGGCCTCCCTCTGACTGGTGTGCCCGAGCAGGTTCGGGGTGATGGTCTGGCTGTAGGACAGGCCCTGGCACACGGGGATTGTGATTGGCTCGCACATCAGGCCGCTGGTGCCCATGCCGTACTGCAAGCAGACAAGGGTGCAGGTCATTCCGGCTCAGAGCAGGTGGACGTTGACCGGCCGTCTGGCAGACTCACGTCTTCGCACGTCTCTGTGCTAAAGGCTTCACACCGCAGGGCGTCCGGCCACTGGAAGCCGAATCTGTTCATCAGGGCTTCGCAGCCCGACTTGACCTGCTCGCAGAGCCGCCTGCAGGGAGGCCTGGCTTTCCCCGACACACACTTGGGGGTGTAGACGGAGCAGAGGAAAGGCCTCAGGTGGGCGGAGCACTCCACCTTGATCAGGGGCAGGAACTGGTGCACTTCCAGGCCCGCTTCCTCCTGAGTCTTGTGGCCCAGCGCGTTGGGCAGGATGGTCTCGGTGTAGGGCAGGTTATTGCAGAGGGAGAGGGTGATGGGCTGGCAGGTCGCGGGGGTCATGGCAGACTCCCACTGGAAGGACACAGACAGTCCAAAGGCTGATACAACTGTGTGTGTGTGTGTGTGTGTGTGTGTGTGTGTGTGTGTGTGTGTGTGTGTGTGTGTGTGTGTGTGTGTGTGTGTGTGTGTGATCGTATATGAGCTGGAGGACATCTGCCAATGGAAATGCTTCTAGTCATAGGCCTCAGCAGATCAGGAATATGGTTCAGGAACAGCTGGAGGATACAGTCAAAGACCGCCTGACCCCGGAGTAAAGTTGTGGATTTTACTTTCTAGAAAAGCCCCAAAGAGGCCAACCCGTCCACCGTAGAGGTTTCTGCAGAGATCCCGTTCAGGTTTGCATGCATTTGTGAGGAGCACACTTTTGCTAATTGTCTTGCGCGATAACCTCAGACTTACGTATGGGCAGGATTCCGTGGTGAACGCTTCGCAGCGGAGACCTTCTGGCCACAGGAAACCAAAGCTTTTCAGGAGCGGTTCACAGCCAGCCCTGGCCTTTTCACAGAGCGTTCTGCAGGGCGGTCTGGGCTTCCCTGACACACACTCCGGAGTGTAGACCGAGCACAGAAAAGGCTTCATATCACGGGAGCAGTCGGCGTGTATGAGCGGCGCAAACATGTGCACTTCCAGGGACGCGTCGTCTTGGTTTCTGTGGCCCAGGATGTTGGGCAGGATGGTCTGGGTGTAGGGCATGTCTTTGCAGAAGGAAACGGTGATGGCCTCACACGCCGCTGCAGGTTCTGGTGTAACAGGAACCTCTTGACCCTGGATTGTCAGAAATATAAACAGCTTGATCAGATTTACAGGTGCTTCGGCCGCCTGACATCGGAGCGTTGGCCACTCCCACCTGGACACAGCTGGACTCCGGTAGGGCCTCACAGCGGAGCCTGCTGGGCCAGTACAGGCGCTTTGCCCTGAAGGTAGCCTCGCAGTCCGTC
The DNA here is from genome assembly GCA_000180735.1 of Tetraodon nigroviridis. NCBI lineage: Eukaryota > Metazoa > Chordata > Actinopteri > Tetraodontiformes > Tetraodontidae > Tetraodon > Tetraodon nigroviridis. The sequence continues at coordinate 13,448 of CAAE01010849.1, read as the reverse complement.
TTGACCTTCTCGCAGAGAGCCCGGCACGGCTTCTTTTGGCTGTCGCTGTCCGAGCCGCACTCGGGGACGGCGACGCGGCACAAGAGCGTGGCCATGTCGGGCGAGCAGCCGCTCTCCACCATCTGTCCCAGCTGGTACAGGTTGTAGCCCGGAGCTCCGCTGGGGTAGGGGGTGGTGGTGTATCCCAAACCTTGGCAAAAGCTAGATGTGACTGGTTTGCAGTTGTCCCGCTTAGCGGCACTGGCGTCCACCTGCTGGGACAGCAGGGAGCCCAGAAGCACCAGAACCCAGCTCCTCATGGCTGCGGGTGAGTTCCGAAGCCTTCCCCAGCGCTTCAGCAGAGCTTTGAGATGTTGGAGCTGGCGTCTCTGCGGATGTGCTCAGGAGGAGGGAGAGGAGGAGGAGTCCATGCATGGAGTTTATGCCCAAGAAAACACTGCTCTGGGACCAGGCAAACTGGTCCCAGAGCAGCAGAGTTCAGGGAACGTCGAGAAGGAGGGAACGTAGAAGGACATCTGGTAGTTATTACGCGTGTTCTGTGAGAGTTACAAAAACAAACACTTTCGGTGGGAATATTTCCCTCCTGAACTGGAACTGGGAAAACCCCAGTGCTGGCTCTCCTCTGGCTCCCAGGGAAACAGAGTTTAGTCAGGATTAGTTTAGTGTGAACGTTTATTAGAACACAAGAGCAGCGAGGAACAGGCAGCGAGTCCTGCAAATGTGGAAAAGTTCACTTCAGTAAATGAGTCAGTCAGTCAGGACAGTTTCTGTAAAACCAGGCTCTCTGGGATCGAGTTAAGCTTTAAATTACACCTAAAAGGGGCCTGGAACCAGCCCCGGGTTCTCCTGATGGCTCAGATTAACGCTGCAGCCATCAGCCATGTTCCTCCTGCTCAGATGGTTTGCATGACGTACCTGATTGTCCAGTACTAGCGTTGGTTTCCTCCGAGGGAGATAAACACCTAAAATCACTGCTAAATTCATTTAGATGTTTTTAAGAGTAAGAATATTCCTCAGTTACTTCAACTTTATTTTTAAAGGAACAATAAAGTATTTGGGAACGTATGCATTAGGTAGACAACAGAAATCAGTTTCAAACTGTTTTAATGGACAATTTTCAAAAGTGTTTTGGCTTCATTCAATCCACGCTGCAGCGTTTAAAACCTTTATTTCAGCTGAGGTGACGGATGATCACAGTCAAGCACCATCTTTGGGTCTGATTAGTACATGTGAGATGTCAGACTCCAAAGTGCAGCAACGCTGATCAAAAAGCTCTAGATAAGAAACATTACTGCTCTTCAGACGCTGTTTTGAAGGACGCTCCTCCTCCCCGTTAACTGCCTTGGCTCAGACGTCATCGTCCTTGGTTTTTTTTCTTTTTCTTCTTTATGTTGCTAACACAGTCCTGCACCAGCTCTGACTGCACCGATTCCGTTTCCGTTTTCTCCTTGAATTCACAGCGGTGTCTGGAGGACTTCTTCTTCTTTGTTTTCCTCTCAGGTTGCAGATCCTCAGGAGTTCTTCCCTCTTTGATCTGCTCAGCTTCAGCTTTCTTCTTTTTACGTTTTTTTGCTGTTGCAGCACAAATCTCGTCCTCCTCAGAGGGAACTATTACCTCATCTTCAACACATTTCCTTTTATTTTTCTTCTTTTTTGATTTGCTATGTCCATCCCCCTCGCTCTGTTCACCAACTGCCTCTGTGAGTTTCTTCTTTTTGAGCCTCTTCCTCGTGGAGTCCTCGTCGCTCTCCTCCCTCAGCGCTGGCGGCTCACAGCGCGGCGAAGGCGACCGCTTCGTCCTGCCATACTTGGCCATAAACTCTGCCTCCTGCTGCTCCAGCCTGGCTAACTTGGCACTCATGGTCAGTCCATATCTGGCTCCCTTGTGTGCCGTACGTCCTCCACAGGCCATCATCAACTCAGCATCAGTGAGGCTGGTGGTGCTGGACAGGTCCAGCTTCCGCTCCTCCTCCTCCTCATCCTCGGAGCTGCTGCTGCTGTCATCTGATGGAGAACACTTTGGCTCTGGCTGCTCTTGACCAGATAACAGGGTGGCTGACTTCACGAAACACCCATAGAGTTTTTCTTTGGCACAGGAAGCTTTCAGTGGCTTTTTATTGGAGATCATCCCACCATCATCTGGGTCCAGATTCTTCTTCACCTGAACCCCGTTCTGGTCGGTTTCCACCTGCAGACTGGATGACGCCTTATTGAAGACATGGTCCCACCAGTGGAAGGTGAACTGGTCCCCTTCCCTGTGACCGACACCGGCCTTGTCAGATTTCACTTTAACTTTGATGGCTTCAGATATGCCATTCTCAGCGCGTCCTAGTCCTTTTCCATGTTCCCAGCCGTGACATAGAAGTTGCCTCTCCGCAAACGTCACCCCTCGACTTTTGCCTTCTGCCATCTTGAAGGTTTGATTTGTAAGTCGCTAAAAGAGGAAAAAATAAACTTATTAACGTACCGCACTAGCCATGTGCTTTCAGCAGATGGGTCTCAACCCGGAAGAACGTCTTCTTTGTCGGCTCTAACGGCAGTTGAAAAACCGCCCCGGTGGCGCATTAGCGCCGCCAACTGGACCGGAGGGTGCAGCGATAAACAAAAGAGAACCTACGCAGACTAAAGAGAAAAAAAACGTTGTATTTATTAGACTCATAAAACAGTCTGCCTTAATGACCTAATAACCTCGCAACATCCAAATTCTTTTAATTAAAAACCGAATTGCCACCACGAAGCAGCGTTTTCGGCTCCGCTTCTGTGACGACTTTACTGACGTTGTTTCCGTTCTCACTTCCTGTAACAACAAAGCCATCGAACTTAATTTGGGCGAGGGAAGGACCGTACTTTGCACTCAGAAGGTAATAAAGGTGTTGGCTTTAACATTAATGTCGGGTTGTTCTACGCCGGTAGACGGTTTACGCGTGTTGTCAACCCTGAAACTGTTTGTTACACGACGTTGTTCGCTAGCTTTAGCAGAGCTAGCATCCGTGCTAACCTCTGGGATGGGTCAAATTAGCCTCATTAGAGCTCCTCTTGTGACCTGCGGCAAAACAAAACCTGTTTGTGGGTTACAGGCGCGCTTGTGTTCGTGGAAAACAATACAGTTGTCAGATTCGGGATCGGCTCGAACAAGAACCATGCTAACAGTTTTAAAAGAGAATATCTGTTCCGATTGTCATCTGTGTTAGCGACTTTATTTCCATCAGATTGCCGTAACGACGCCTAAAAAAAAAACACACATATGCTATCCCCAACCCTAACATGGAGATTAAACGAACTTGTTTTTGTTTTATTTTGCCAGCTTCGGGTGTGCTGCCAAACATGCAGCGTTTAGCCCTGTAGAGGGGGAACCACAAACCCCCAACATTCGACCAGGATGGAGAAGGTTTGAGGACGGGCCCACCTGCTAATGTGAACCATGGACCCTGGAGCCCTCGATAGCCCTGTAACGGTGGTCATTAAAGCCCCCAACCAGAAGTACGAAGACCAGGCCATCGACTGCTTCCTCGACTGGACCGTGGCGAGGCTGAAGAATCACATCGCCGCCGTGTACCCCAGCAAGCCGGCAAGTCTTTAAACTCAACTATTTCAGACTACCGACTTCGGAGTTTAAGCTGTGTTTTTAATTTTGTGATTAGCATGAAAAACCTTGGCCTAATTCTCTCCCTTCCCGCCCTCTGTGTTGAAGCGGTCCAAAGACCAGCGGCTGATCTACTCAGGGAGGCTCCTGCAGGACCACCTGCAGCTCCGAGATGTGCTGAGGAGGGTAAGAGATGCCAGGAAGCAGCTGGACGCTCTGCTTTAGCTGCACCTCACTTATACGCTCTGATTTCATACTTGTAAATATGCTACCCATAAATGTGTCACTGTTCCAGTGTCTTCCATGCTAATCCCTCCTTTCTCCTCTGGTGTAATACTGAACTTCATCCTCATCCTCCATCCTTCATCCTGCAGCAGGACGAGTACCACATGATGCATCTGGTGTGTACCTCTCACAGCCCCCCACTGGATGCTGTTAATGGAGTCCAATCAAACCTTCTGCAGTTCAGTAACAGTCACGAGGTGGAATTCTGGTGGTTAAGGTTCTGCACCCCGATGACAGCTGACGTGCACAGACGCTGAGGCCGATCTACTGCGGATGCGTTGGCGTCTGCCATCGGTCTGCGGATGCGTTGGCGTCTGCCATCGGTCTGCGGATGCGTTGGCGTCTGCCATCGGTCTGCGGATGCGTTGGCGTCTGCCATCGGTCTGCGGATGCGTTGGCGTCTGCCATCGGTCTGCGGATGCGTTGGCGTCTGCCATCGGTCTGCGGATGCGTTGGCGTCTGCCATCGGTCTGCGGATGCGTTGGCGTCTGCCATCGGTCTGCGGATGCGTTGGCGTCTGCCACCGTCATTAGAAATATTAACTGACGTGCATCTGTTGCTGAAAGGTTAGGGTAAAGTTTGACAAACAGAAGCTCCCACCGCTAACTTTAAGTTTAACTAAATGGAACTTAGTTATTTTGCGCTGATTGTTGGATTTTGCTGCGGGGCGAGCCCACACGCTGCTGCGGTTTCTCTTTGACTCACCTGCTGCAGTCTGAGCTCCATCGTGCTGCTTCTCTAATGACGCTCGTATCTCCAACCGTCAGAGTCCAGACGCCGACGGCCCTCGCTCACATGCCAGCTCGCCAAGCCAGGCCAGCCCATCAGCATCCTCCTCTTCCTCCCCTGTGACGGACAGCGGAGGCGGGCTGAGGTATCGAGGCAACGCCCCCCCTTTCAACCCGCAGGCGCCCCCTGGCGTCCCCCAGTGGTAGGTCCCTGCTGCTGCGCAGGTCTGGTTGTTCAGACGGGCTCCTCGCTCCCCGGGTGAATCCTCTTCCTCCCACAGGCCGGACGGAGCCCAGGTCCCTCTCCAGGCCGGCGTCCCAGCGCACCCCTACCTGCCCCTGCAGATGTTGTGGTGGCAGCAGATGTACGCGCGTCACTACTACATGCAGTAGTAAGTTCCGGACGCTTCAGAGCTCCTCACCGCCGCTGATTATAATGAACCAGCCTTCCCGGTGTTTCTTCCTCACCCGCTCCGATCAGCCAAGCCGCCGTCGCCGCCTCTCAGCCTGGCAGCGCCGCCCCTCCCTCCCCCGCGGCCCACCCAGCAGAAGCTCCCGCCGAGGCGGCGCCGCCCGAGCCCGACCCCGTGCCCCAGAACCAGCCGGCCGAGCCCGTCCAGATGAACGCGCAGGGCGGCGCCATGCTGAACGAGGACGAGCTGAACCGCGACTGGCTGGACTGGATGTACACGGTGTCCCGCGCCGGCGTCCTGCTCAGCATCGTTTACTTCTACTCCTCCTTCAGCCGCTTCATCATGGTGCTGGGAGCCATGCTGCTGCTGTACCTGTGAGTGGAGGACGGCCCCGCCTCTGAGGGGCGTCGGCGTATCCAAGGTGGAGATGAACTCTGTGTGTGTGTGTGTGTTTTCTCGCAGCCATCAGGCCGGCTGGTTTCCCTTCAGAGCCAACCTTCAGAACCTCAGAGGAGAACCGGGCGGAGCTCCAGAGGGAGAAGCAGGAAGACACCAGGACATGCAGGAAATGGTGCGCCTGGACGTCAGGTGCAGGTTCGCTCTTTGTTGTCCAACTTTGAGGAGATCCGAACGTCCTCTCCTCCTGCCAGGAGCGTCTGATGGACGAAGGAATGGAGGATGATGAAGGAGGGGAAGAAGCTGGATCCGAGGAGCAGCCTGCGGAAGCCGCTGTCCCCGAGCTGAGCTTTCTCACTACGCTGTGGTCCTTCATCAGCACCTTCTTCACCTCTCTCATCCCAGAAGGACGCCCCCACCAGGCTAACTAGGCAAGCAGACCCTACCTCCCCAGAACCCCCTCCTCTCCTCCTCCTCCTCAGTCTCCTCCTCCGCTCCTCCTGTCACAACCCACCCTAATCTTCACGTGTCAAACAGCACATGGTGCCTGCGTTCGGGCAGGTCTTTGTTGGGATAGGCTTTTAACTGCTCTGATAACAGGGATGACGAGGGAACTGTCTTCCACATTTTTCATTTTGGAGAACGTAGGAATCTGCCCAAACCGGTGGGACGGGGCGTCGCTAAAAGGTCGGCCCCGCGGGAACATACAGACTTTGCAGCCAGGGCACATTGTTTTCCACTTTATTTACACGTGTAAATATTTGGCTCCTTAATTTCTGAACATCTGCCTTTTTTGAATAAAACTCTGCTGCTGTTGTTGACGTCCTTTGTCTCTGTGGTGTAATCCCCCAGGTGGCCGCGTGGTGGCAGCAGCCGCGTGTGTTCAAACTCTGCCGTAAAATCTGCTTTTAAAACGTTCTTTGGACTTTGGACCACCCACTCGACCCGGATGTGAGTTCTAGCGTTACCAGGGAGACGTTTGTAGACGTCGGTCAGCCAAATCCTCATAAATCCAGTGTGACGTGTGGGTGCCGGTCCGGCCTGCCCAAAGTCACGTTTGCACTGAAAATGTTCATCTCTCCCTCGAGAAGAGACCCTAAACCGGTAAACATATAATAAATGATGTTTCTGTCCTCTTTAGGATCATGTCTTCTGACATCCGCTTGACTGCGGCGTAGCAGGGGTGATGTTAGCGTCACTGGATTATGCCGGTTTAACCATGCTAGCACAACCCTTTGACCCGAGTATGTATGTAATTCACTGCATTGGCATCTCCATGCTAACATTATCAGCCCGGTATCATGGTTCTGGCCCTGGTACTTTGATCACATTAACGTCTCTGAGCTTGTGCTCTCCGAGATGTTCCCTTGACCTCAGCTGCTGGGAGCCGCGCTGACCTTGAGACGATTAAAAAAGCTAAGTAATGAAGCGGCGAGGCGTCCTTGAGTTTGAAACAAAGTTTGAAAGCTTGTTGGATGCGAATGGGGCCGGCTGGGGCCACCCTGACACCGTCCTCGCAGATAGAGAGGTGAGCAGCTCCGACAGCGATGCACTTCAGAGTCCTCCAAAAACCCCTAATCGAATGACCATGGATTTTTGTGTAGTTGGTCAGCGGAGGCACAATTAATTATGCATGACAGCGGCTTGACGGCCATTTGATTTCGTTACGCTTGCCCCCTCTGAGCCACTGATCCAATCAGGCTGGGATCCGCCCCCCTCCCTCCTTTCCCGAGGTTAGGCTCCCTTATCGGAGGAAGAGATTTCTTTAAGAGGGTGTTTGGGGTCTTGTAGGACATTTCATCATCATAATAAGTCCTTGTTATGCAGTCGGCTGCCTCCCGGCTCTCCTGCCACCAGGAGCAGCGCTTGGCTGGACGCGTGCCACCCAAACGGGCCCGTTTTCTCAGGTAGAGGAGGGAAGGATGGGGCTGAGAGATGGCGCCTGAGACACCTGTGAGGGTGGACGTTTGTGTGCAGATGTGGACAAAATCTGTCCCACTACTAGACATCATCTAAAGCCTTCTCTCTTGGTGTTAGCCGCTGACACTTTAGCGTGTTTGGCTAGCTTTGTACTCTGCTGCTCACTTATTAGTTCCGGCTTTTTCAGAGGGAGGAATCCGGCGTCCTTGGAGAAGTTCTGCGGGTGCTTGTTAGACTCTGTCACTGTCATTTAAAGTTTCTGAAACCTCGTGTGTGTAATGATTTAAATTAAAGGGGGGAAAAAAACGAGTGTTTTAAACCGTGTCGGAGGCAATCTGGAGTTGCAGGTGAAGTTGTGCGTCTTTTGGCCTGTGGAAGCGTCACTGCTGTCTAAAACACTTCCAGCGCGTCCTCGGATTAACGTGATTATTCTCTGATTCGGCTGATTTGCATCCGCATCGAACTGACAACAGGAGACGTTTGGAGTGTTCGGCTGGTCCGGCTGCAGCTTCCCGTCTTTGATGATCTGTGTGTAAACGGGCCGATGCGGCCTGGCAGGACAGCACTTTTATTCGGTTACCTCCAGCCTGGAGTCGGGAGTGGAGCCCACTCAGCTGTCCCACGCAAACGCGTGAAGGAAGCATCGTGGAACCAGAAAGGCAGAGGGGGAAAAGCCCGTCGGAGCCGCGGAGCCGACGGCCGGCCGGCTCCGTGTCGTGAGGACGCACCTTTCCAGCCTCTGTTCTTGTCGTCTCCACATTGTGATGCTGGCCCGCTGGACGCGTGCCAGACGGCGGCGGGGTCGCTAAAAGCCCGGGAAGGAAGCGACGGGCCAAAATGCAAAATTGATGGAAATGACATTAGATCGGGCCCGTGCTCCTCACTGTGTAAATTAGGCCCCAAAATGGACTCTCTGGCCGACTGTTGGCTCCAATTTGTGAGGCCATAGCTCACCGAGGCTCGTCTCGCCCTTCCCCTCTCCCTTTAATCCAATCACAGCCACACTGGAGGTTATTTATTTGTTTATTTATTTATTTTCGAAGGATGTAGGCGATTCTTATCAGGGCCGAAGTGGAGCTCTCTTCCTGGTGAAACGGTGACTAACATCCAGCCATCGATCCGTCAGTTCGTCTGCGGTGGCGGCTGATGGCTCTGCTGATAGACTGTGTGTGTGTGTGTGTGTGTGTGTGTGTGTGTGTGTGTGTGTGTGTGTTTCAGATTCTGATGGAACATGTTCTGGAACAGTGCTGTGCGCTGATGTCATTTCTGACATTCTTGAAATCGTCGTCTTATTTTAGCTTTTTTTTTCCCGACCAATCCGGTGCTCCTCGGATGGACTCCTTATGTTGCCATGGTAACTCCCTGTGACCTCAGAGTTTGCCTCAATAGAGAATGTCTAAATGTGTTTTTAAAAAAACCCTCAGAAGGTTTTAATCCCCTTTTATGGACTCTAGGTCTGAGTTAAGGGGTCTACCGGCAGCAACGTCCCTGAGCTGCGTCTCCATCGTCTACAAGTGTAAAAAGTTTTAAAAGCAGGTCCTAGAAGTGGACGTCCAACCAACCTCAGAGTCCAAGAACCCAGCGGTGCTTCTGGCTGAGCCCAGACGGGGCCCAAGGTCCCCCAGGGTCCTGCAGAACCAGCCGCAACCCTGACAGGAACCCAGTGGAACGTCTGAGAGGATCCTCAGGTACGGAAACTGGTGAGGAAGACGCCGGCTCATTTAGACCGGGCTGTTTCCAACAGCTTCGCTTTTATTTACAATACAGAAACTTAAAATATTTTCTGAATTTATTAGCGGATAAAAAAGTCTGTAACATCAGTCAGTGACACACGCTTTGGTTGGTGACATATTTATATATTTTTAGATGTTTACAAAGGTTTTAAATGTGATATCATACAGAACAGGTTCTCCCCAGACAGCAAAATAAATATATTGCACTTAAAACATCAACCAAAAACAGTCTGTTTAGTGTCAGGTGGCAAAAAAAGTTTATGCGTATAAGTGTTCCGATTGTTCAAACCAGGAAATACGATTTTTCTGTTTGACCATTTCAAAACAGAAGATGAAGACTTTGTTTAGGCAACAAAAACAAAGAGATTTTGTTATTTGTTAGTTTATCTTAAAAAAAATATTCTGATAAAATCGGATCAATAACCAAATATGGACCCTTATTTTTTTTTTTTTTTAAGAAATCCAAATAAATCCCTTAAATTTAAAACCACACATATACATAGAAGCAGATTCCTGATTTCAGGACTGAATGAAGGAAACATTTTTCAGCCTTTGCTTGGTCATGTGACTGCAGCTGCATCAGCGAGGAGAGAGAAACGCGCCTTCCTTCCGCTCTGGACGACGGCGCCAGTCCTCCCCGAAGCTCCTCCCGTTTGGTTCCGCCTCGGCCACCTGCTGGGAGGCAGCCGTGGGCGGGGCTCAGGCAGGTGCTGATGCACGTTAGCGGGCTGGAGATAGAAAAAAGCTTGTTTTTGGTCACCCCAGAGTGTAAAATCGCTCCGTGTTCCTCCAAGCGTTGTGGCTCATTGATGCTGGCACCTATTTACACATCTGTACACATCTGGGCCGCCGCCCCGACCCACACGAGCCGCCGTGGACGCAGCTGAGCTTCGGGACTCCGGCCGTTTGTGCAGGTTGGTGAGGAGGTCAAACGTGACCATGTCATCACCTCCTCCACCATCATGCTAATGCTAACAGCGACGTTGACGTTCCAGGTTTGACCGCTGATCCCGGCTTCCTAAACTTTCGGCTGGTGTGACTGGAAGTAGAGCTTTAGCGCCCCGTTTGTCCCATTTAAACTGGTTTTCTACTGCAGTCGGCATGCGTCCTATAGGTATACGTATAGATATAATTTACTCTTCTGGGAGGGTTCCCAGTAAATGTTGCATTTTTAATCTTTCTACGCTTCATTGTTAGGTGAATTTCAGCAGAGGACTAACTGTACAAGCGTCCGACCTTCTTTAAAACCAGAAGGTGGGCTGGGCGAGGGCCCCGGCCGCGGTTCCCGTCTTCGAGGCCCCAGCAGGAGCCTGCCGACGTTCAAAGAGTGTTGGAAGGAGAAGAAGAGGCTCCGCTGTTCCCAGGTCAGTGACCAACATGCTCCTGGCACCGCCCGGGCCCTCGCGCTGACCGTGCCGCTGGTCCTGGATCCCGCAGATCCCTGCGTGGGGCCCTTTCTACGCTCTGCGGGGCAACTATCTACAAGCTTCCGGTCTTCGGCCCCTGCGGCTGGATCATACGAAGGGGGTCATGACGGTGGAGGAGTGGCGCAGTCCCTGGATGGCGGCGTAGGGCCCCTGCTGGAAGTAGTGGTGGTAGCGGGGCATGTGGAAGGAGGGGAAGGAGGGCCCGCTGCCCTGCATGGTTCCGGCCAGCGCGGTGGGCGTCAGCGGCATGCCCAGCCGGCTGTAGGGGGGCAGCGAGCCCTGGATGGGGTGGGGCAGCGAGGCGGCGCCGCTGCCCATCGCCGCCGACAGAGACTGCGGATGCTGGAAGCCCGAAAATCCCGAAGTGGTGGTGACCCAGGAGCTGAGAGAGAGGTTGTCGGAGGCGGTGAAGGCGGAGGCTGCGAGGGGGGGAGACACAGGTAACGGTTACCATGGAGACCACAGCAACAGGCGCTCCAGGTTGTGGGGAGGCAGCGGGGAGTGGCGGTGGCGCCACCAGGCGCGACCTCCGGCTCACCTCTACTGTGCGCAGCGTGTCCGTCCTCGCTCAGGCCCTCCTCGTCGCCGGCGTAGGTCCGGATGGGCGACCGGGCGTACGAGTGCTTGTGGATCAGGTTCTCCACACTTTCCCTGCAGCAGAACCCAAGAGAGAGCCGCCAACGTGAATCTCCCAGCACATCTGACGGGGGCCGCGCACGCCCTTGGTACATGGTTTCCACCATGGCTGCGTGTGTGTGTGCGTGCGTGTGTGTGTGTGTGTGTTTACCACAAAGTGCATTAGCTCGTTTGAGTCTTGTCAGATAGCACTTCTCAAACACAGAAGCACAAATTGTGCGTGTGTGTGTAGCGTGTGTGTGCGGGTGTGTGGACACGGCAAGTGGTCTGCATCATGAGGGCCATGCGTCCACATTAGTACCCCCCCACCACCCACCAACCCCGCGGCATTTC
>CAAE01010848.1:0-13774 GCA_000180735.1 Tetraodon nigroviridis | reverse complement strand
AGAAAGAACTTGAGACGAATGAAACAAATCCTCAACTTTGTAAACGCGCATTCAACCGCTAATCCGCCCGCAGCGCCCTTAAATTGCGTGGAACTCGCTCGACCGAAGGAAAAAAAAAAAAAAAAAGGGATCGTGGATTAAAACGAGTCGCTGCTGAGTACCCGCTGTCCGTGTCGATAACAATGTCCCCGGCAGTCAGAGTGAAACACCGAGGCCGGACATCTTCAACATGGCCCTGGCGCTCCACAAGACTGAATGCGGAAATGAGACACGTTGCTTTAGCTAGCGCTCGAGCTCCCGTGAAATCGAGTTACCAAGGTAGTTAGCCGCTCGAGGAGACGTCAGCGAGCGCTTTAGCACACCTAGCCTACACCGCGCTTTTGTCGAATAAAACGCATAATTCTGTACTCCCTTTAAACTAACTTGGAATAGTGTTACTTAAACCATCTGATAGCGACTGTTCGAGTGTTAGGGTAAGTAACAGCGGCGGCTAATAGTCGCTAACTGCGCTAGCTTCCGCCCCTGCTATCTGTTGCATGTTTAGGTGGAAAAAAAATGTTTCAAAACTTTCTCGATGTCTGGCAAAGCAAAACTGGCTACGGAATCGATTTATCTTCCCGAGTAAACCGAACACGTCAATAAAGTCCTCTGCTGGTGGTTTCACTTACATAAAAAGCAGTCTTAAGAGTCGTTCTTTTACACTTACCCGTCCATTGCACAAGAAAAAAAATGCAGCTCTGAGGGGAAGGTAGGGCGGCAGACTTGCTTGATTTTCTTACAAAATGGCTGAACACACGGAGGCGAGCGCTGATTAGTCCAGGCCCTTTCAAGAGCCAAAAGTGGGCGGGGACAAGGCAATACTCGAGTTCCTATTGGACAAGACGGCGATCCTTTTGTGAAAAAGACGGACGCGGCAAAAATCCAGGTCTTGTCCAGTGGACCGCGTTCGGTTCCGCTCTGCTGGTCGAAAATGGAGTGAGACTAGAACTACCCAACTAGAAGACTAACGAGCTAACTAACTGTAGAGAAAAAAGCAAAGAGCGAGCAAAATAAGCAATTTCATATGGCACAATTGGCAAGGCGTTACCAGCCCATATTTAAAGGTGTGTGCTGTGTCTTACTTTACTGCCGACATTACATTGTTAAAAAAAACCCAAACAAACAAACAAAAAGAACCCAAAAGTCAGATAATAAGCTACTATTATTGACCCTTAACTCAATATAGATCATTTAAAACAGCGTAAGAGTGTAAATTCTTACAACTAAATCTGTCAGCACAGGAAGTATGTGGGGAAAGGTTTTGTGATGCATTTAAAATAGGTGTTGCCACAAAATGAGGCTGAAAAGTTACATTAAAAGGAGATAAGGTATGAGGACATACGGAAAGTTTTACAATGAGTAAATATACAATAAACCTTTCCTGGAAAAATTGAGCAAAGTACAACATGACCTTGTGATGAGACAGTGTTTCACCAGCCTGGATGCTGAGCTCACGAAAGAACACAGTTATGAGAGCGAATATAGAGGAAGTTACTCATTGTCACATTTTACTGCTACAAATCATGTTTTATATTTGGATAACATCAGTAAATCAGCATTCCTGCTTTTGGTGCAGGTCGGGACAGTTCTTCCGTTCCTGTGTACGAGCGTGGAAAAGAACTGTCACTGGTGTGACCTAGAAACATTCCATATATTCTGTATCCCTCCATGTGGAACCCGTCTGCCACTTAATTACAGTTCTCAAACATTCCCTGTCCCAGGATTTTCCATAGAAGTGAACAGCCACTTTCACACTGGTGTGCAACAAGTAATTATTCACTCACGAAGTGCTGCAGCATGATGATAGTTTGTCTGTTGAATATCTGATCTCTCTTTAATGAGAGCCCTGTTTACGTTCTCCTCTTTGTTTCCAACCCATACATGACCCCACCCCCCAACCCTCATTAATAACTCACAGAATGAACTAATTAAACGCCGAAACCTCCTTCTGAAACAGTCCAAAGGTGCTACCTAGTGGTGCATCTGAGCCAATGCAGCTTGCAGTGTTACACCACACCAGACTGAACAGTGGATATTTAAAGATCTACGACAAAAACGTGAAAAAAAGCCCCAAGCTGCACGAGTTTGCAAAAAAAAAAAATAGTCTGGAGGAGTATCAAAGTGGGTATTTAGTCATATTTACTCTGGGCAAGACAGGTAAGAGTAATCACACTGGCATAAAAGTGCCAAAACATGCACACATCAGTCTTTCAGATCCATGTAAACAAAGAGAAGTTTTATTCGAGACCAGACATCGAGACAAGCACAGAATAGATGAACAGACATTGGTCAAGGACAGGGTCGCTGTTGGCTGCTGCTGTCCCGGAGGTCTGCCCTCAGGCAACGCTTCGGCTCCACAAATTTTCATGTGTGTTTATGCGCACGGATGCATGTTGATAATCATAAACAAGTACTATACATGTATATATGCAGCACACAGGTACACAGATGGTCAGCCTCCTGCAGAAATGTTTGAGTTTGGGTGTTCAGTCTGCATAATACCTGCTGTGTGAGCTGCACTGGTGGAACTGGTTGGTCTGATTAAGAAGGCAGTGTTTCCAGCGGGCCAGGGAAACTGACAGACAAGTCCAGCCTGACAAAAGGCACCAACAATACACAGGTTTAGTCAGTGTGTCCTCTGAAGTATAGATAAACACCATTAACAGCCGTGCAGGAGGCAGCTGCAAGGAAACATGTTGAAAGTAGTGCAGAAGTGTGCACGTGGAACGAGAGTGTGTCACCAGCTCGTCTCCCATTGGACCGCTGGGAGGGATCATTGCTGATCACTGAGTGATGCAGGAGGAGATCTGGAGCTTCCTCCCCTCCTCGAACCAATTCATATTTGCTGGATTAATTGAGATGAAACTCAGGATTAGCACCAAGGTCAGGGCTCTGGAGACGGGCCATCAGGCTGCGTGTGTTTGCTGGGAGTTCGGGTGAGGGTGAGGGGTCTTTACCGGGAAAACAGGACTCATGAGATGTCATTTAGTAGAAGGAAGAAAAAAAACAACAGGGGTTAAACTGGGAGAGCAGAACACACACCAGCAGCCAACTAACACCTCATTACGGTATCAGGTTTTATTTGGTTCATGAGGAGACAACTCAGTTGATGGTTTTCTTCTACTGGCAGCAGAAGGATCCCAATTTAACCCCTGGTTCTACATTCACGTGAAGGTGACAGCGTGTGAAAACGACCCGACGGGTGACGAGCAGACAGAACAGTTGCAAGGCTTCATGCAGCGCTACCTTAACTACCCACGGTGAGGCGAGTAAACTAACGCATCGACTAAGATCCTCGTGTACGCGTGCTGGGAGCTCCTCTCCGCTGCGGTGCGGTGCGGTGGCTCTTCTCTGCGCTCTAGATCTCTCCTTAAACACAAAACACCCCTGGAACGCCGCAGATGGCGCCGCGCTCACCAGCTTCTCTGCGCAGTCGACGTCTGGAAGTGAGTGAGAGAACTGAAAGCAATAAATACATTGTATAAAACATAATTTCATATCAATATATTAATATTAAAATACTATTTAAAATAATATCTTTGACCATATTGCGATATGAAATCATCTGATAAAGAGGTGGCCCACGCAGACGGATGTATAGATTTATGGATCCTTCATAAATTGCTGATTTGACGTGACGAGAATTTCCAGGCTTCTCCCAGCGGGTAGCGTACAATCCAGAAAGCTAATACCATATCTTTTTTTTTATATCCCCCAATAATAACAATGAACTTACAGTACACAGTCCCATAATAAAGATATACATACTGAATACGATATCAATGCCCCGCCGGCCCCATCGCCCCATATCGATAGAAATCAAAGGTCAAATACGTATCAGAGAGAGTTTACAGAGCAGAGTGTACTAATGAGTCTGTGGTTCTTGTAGCTGGAGCTCGTAGCGGCTCTCATTGAAACTGTACTTGAGTTTGGTGTGTTTTCCTCCTGCCCAGTCCTGACACGTGCACGCGCACACGCACCTCACATGACCGTGCAGCATTTGCAGGTCTGTTTCTTCTCCTTCTCCCCTTCTTCGCCGCCCCCGTTGGCCTTCTCCTTCTCCGCCATGCTGCCGTTGGGTGGGGCCTGATCCGCCGTGGCCGCCTCGCCCCCGTCCTTCCCCTCCCCGTCCTCGATCACCACGAACTCGGCCTTCACGTTGCCGTCCACCCCTTCCATCCCCAGCGCCGTGCGGGTCTCCTGCTCCTCCTCCACCGTCTTGTATCCCATGAACACCAGCGTGACGGGGTTGTCGGCGCTGGCCTGGTCGGGACTGGGCCCCAGCAGCTTGGCTTCGATGCCCGTGACCTCCCTCTTAGGGGTCTGGCCGGAGTTCTGCACTACTCCGTTCTCACCTATAGGCGGCGCCAGAGCACCACGGAAAAGTGAGTGAAAATAAAAAAAGCCAGTCAGACAGAGAAAGATAATGTTATTTTAATAACCTCCGGAGGAAGGGAATGATTTAATATAACAAATCAAGAGGCTATTGTTAGCTTGAGCACCGGCTGTAAAAAGTGGCTCGGCTGTGTTGCCATGGTTTCCTGCTTACCTCCATTTTCTTTGGCCACACCCTTATCAGCTGGCACGCCTGTTTCCAGCTCCTCAATCTCCTGCTCCAGCCTGTTTCAGAAGCAAACAAAATAAAGAGATGCGCAGTGAAACCCTCTGAGGCCGGGGCTGGCTGACGTCTCAGAAGCGTCACAACTAAATATCTATATTCTTTCTTCCTATACTCTTAAGTCTTAGCTTTGAAAATCCATATAAAAATCATAGGAATGACGCTGGCTGGGTCAGGGTTAGATGCAATGTGAAAGCGATTTTAAGACCTAATAAAACCCCTCACAGATCAAACCTGGAATATAATACATTTTAAAGCTTCTGAGTTCCCGTCTGGACGGTCAGAGCGGATGACATCAACCGAGACGCGGGCCGCCAGGGCTAACCCGGGGTTTACCGCAGGTTGAGGTGTGTCTGGGATGCTGACCTGAGGATCACCTGCTCCAGGAGTTTGGTCTTGACTTCATCCTCCTGCAGACGCCGCTGAGTCTCCTCCTCGGCCGGAGCGCCGTCCAACAACCAGCGCTCTCTGAGCGCCTTTGACTGAGGAAGACAAACACTGGCGTGAGAGTCTGAACAGGAAGAGGACGCCTGATTAGCAGCAACTCATGTAACGACTCTCAGCCGTCAGTGACACTGTCACGATACTGAAGCGTAAATAAATAACGTAATTGTTGGGCAAACCAGCTGGAATAAGAGCAAACAGCCGCCACAGAAACTTTCTATTTTCATTTATTTCTGTCTTTCAGCGTGTGTTTATCCCCCCACAACAGCCCCACTTTTATCTGGACTCTCCGCACACATTCCCTCCTGCAGATAAGCTAATATCAAAGCACATACTTGGCGTGCTCGGAGGTAAATATAACGGTGTCTCGCTCGCAGCTGTTAGGCGGCGCAGTGAGAGACAGCAGCGCTCGGCCGCGCAGGAGAAAAAGTGTCGCAAAAGCTCTTGTTTTCACAGGCTGGACTGAAAATCTGGACCTGCGCTTGGTGCGAATTCCTCACTGGTGATGCAACCAGAACTTCTGCAGACCCTGTTCCCCCTTTTCTGCTCTCGCGCTCGACCGCCGCCCCTTCCTTTCCCATCCACGCAGCTCTCTCCATCACGGAGTTGGTCAACTTGGCGCTGCGTGGCCTTAAACAGCTCAGACATCAGCAGCTTGGTCCTGTCTTGGCTGTTGGTCTGAGTGCTGCCGTCTGGCTTCAACACGTTGCTTTCCCATTGAAGAATCAAGGCCCAGAAACACACACACACACACACACACACACTGTAACCCAACACTGCTCGTACTCCGGCTCTGCACACAGTCTCCGGGGCCCTGAATCTCCCCCTCCTTCTCCTTCCCCTCTCTCTCTCGCCACACCCTGCTGTTCAAAAGCCCGACATCACCTAATGTACTCACTCATGCACACACACACACACACACACAGAAACACACACACACACACACACAGTCATAAAGCTGGGTTGCTGAAGTTACATCTCTCTCCATTGTTCTTTGGAGTAAAAGCTGCAGTATGCAGACAAAGGGCGGAATCAGGATGTGAGCGTGCACGCACGCACACACACACATACACACACACACACACAGAGAAACTGATTTACCGTCATTCTAGCCACTAAAAGATGAAAAAAATGTATATATATATACATATACATACATATATAAGATATGATACCCAACCTGTTGATTTGAGGCATCTGGTTGTTTTAAAAGTTTAAAAACTTTCCTGATGTGTTAGCCTGAAGGCGCTCTAGTTTACTGACTATGCAGAAACTTTATAGTTACCGTATGGATCATACAGACATGGGACACATCTACTTCTAACCCCAGCAAGAAGCCAGTAACGTAGCATGTTAGCCTGCCTGTTCCTGCATCTGCTGCACACGTGGTTTCCAAACTGATGAAGCATCAGGAGACGATGACATTTAACAATAATTTTCATGGATCACACAGCATCCCCTGGGTTAGGGTTAGTCAGGTGGAACAGCAGGGCGCCGCTACAAAAACCTGTAAAAGGCGATGTTTATTAGCTTTTTCAGGCGAACTCCGCCTCTGGAAAAACCAACATACAGAGAGCTCTAACGCCTCTGTACGGCGCGATGGCGCTCCCCTTTGCCGGGTCTTTTTCTCTTTGGGAGACGAAAGCGGGGGTGCGGTGGGCGTGAGAGCGGTTTCCTGTTGGTGGGAGTGGGACACAAATGTGTTTCCTCTGCTAAAGCCCTCCTCATTGTCTGAGGCCTCGCCGCGCTCTCGAGTAGCCACCCGCACAAAGAACCGCAGACGCGCTCAAAGATTGGCCCCAAAAATAGACAAAAAGAAGAAAAAAAAATGGGAGCATGCAAGGGCAGTGGTGCAGGTCATGTGCACGTGCCTGCGCCCCAACCTGCGCCGCTATCTGTGACCAGCTGGATTATCTGGGCTGGAATAGCTTTGATAATGCTGACACACACTGACAAAGGCACAGGCCATGATATACTGAGTGTGTGTCTGTGTGTGTGTGTGTGTGTGTGTGTGTGTGAGCAGCGTGTGGAGGAGCCGCTGGCGTTATCTGCTGAACATTCCATGGGAGCTGCTGGGGAGTATCTCGCTGTGTGGGACCGGTGGCTTTGAAAGGAACTGCTGAGTCCAGGCGTTTAAACATTTCCAACCCAAACTTGTGAAAACAGGGATCACGCGCAGGGAGGAGCGTGTTGGAACAGTGCAGGACCGCCCTGGGATGACGGAGCGGTGGAGCCACGGGCCTCCGGCCGCCGCGCTGTGATGCGTTTTTGTTTTTTGCAGCCGCGCCAGCACAAAGACGAGATGATGCGCTTGATTTGAAACCAAACAGACTTTAGGAGCAGAAGATTAGCTGGAGGGCGGATCTATATCCGAGCGGGGTTTGAATGGAATATTAACTGTTTTTTTACATGCTTTCATATAATAGCATTTAATTTTTTAAATGTCTGCACTCTTCACAAAATTCAGTAAGATTCGTAAGGAACAACAAAAGCATCTCATCTAATTAAACGATAATCTTTTTATTGCTACATCTTGAGCTGGTTTTTGAGGTTTTCATGAGAGAAGTTGGCCAGTCAAAAGCACAAGCTTATAAAGGGCGAATGAAAGCCATCATACCTTCAGATGCTGGAGTTGCCGCCGGTCATCGTCCAGCTGCCTCCTCTTGTTTTCTATCTCTGTCTGTTTCTTCCTCTTCTCCTGTTACAGAACACACACACACGGGAGAATTCTCTGTGAGGACGCACAGCAGGTACACACCAGATGGCAAAACAACAACAAACACAGTCACTGAAGACGGCAGCAGCTCCAGATAGATTTGTAGCAGCAGACATGCAGATGACGCTTTGCTATTCGTCTTTTTTAGATAGTGATAATTCTTCTCTCTGGAATTTCCTGCTAAAAGCTTTAGCCTTTCCGCACAAGCATATGGAAAGGCAGGGAGGCTTTCTCCCTCTGGTTAAGTGTGTTTGCAGTCATCCTGTTTGGAATTCTTTGCTCAGGGCCGAAGGAGTGAACGCGGTAAGACGCACTCGCTGAATTAGCAATAAATGTCCGCTAATGGCCAAAGGAGAAAGTGGCTAAAAGGTTAAGTCAATAAGATGAGCAGTCAGATGCTGAGATGCTGCAACCTTTTGCTGTTTCTGCAGGTCTCAGTGTGCCCTGATGTGCACTCTGTGTGTGTGTGTGTGTAAGTGTGTGTGTGTGTGTGTGTGTGTGTGTGTGTGTGTGTGTGTGTGTGTGTGTGTGTGTACGTACAGCGATGGCCTGGAGTCTCTCCTCTTGTGACACCTCAGCCATCCTGAAGGAAGAAAAAAAAAAACACATTCAGATTGAGGAAGAGGCAAAGGCAGGACGCACCGCGTGACCGCTAACAGCAACGCGTCGCACCGAACGCGCTCCCACCGTTTATCTTCCTGACAACATCCGCCCAGCTGGGGCGACGCAGCGCTGCAAGCGCATGCTAATGTGCAGGCGGCGCGCCGCTGGAGATTCCTGCTCTAATAGATTCCAGAGCAGAGGTTCAGAGGGGGAGATGAGGATGAGGAGGAGGAGGAAGAGGACTGGGTGCTTTCCCCCTCCAGCAGCAGCAGCGTCGCTGACCCTTGACAAAGCAACGTGGCATCATGAGGAATGCACACACTTCATCTTCAAGGTCAACACACACAAACACAGAGACACACACCCTCTCCTGCTCAGCTTGCCACTGGTTCTAATTATCATTTAATATCTAAAAAGTCAGTTCCCCTAAAACTGGGCTTGCGCCTGAAGCTCCCTGTTGCGTAAAAGCGCTCCACACCCTCCACCCTCGCTGGGAGCGCTGGCCGGATTGCAACACTCATTTTCACCCCCACAAAAGCACGCGGCCCAAAAAACGCCTCTCGCAGCAGCAAAGAACGGCCGGTCTGTCAGCCCGTTTCCAGCTGAGCCCAAGTGTGAAATGGCTCCAGTCTCTGGGGTGGATTACAGGGCATCGCCGTCACATGGAGGACCACCACAATCATCTGATCAAGCCCGCAAGAACAGCCCGCACAGTCTTCCTTAGGTTCAAACACGGGTTCTGCATGCAGAAAGGAGGCTCTGTCTGACGAACAGTTGGATTTACAGCAGCTATGAGTAAAAAAACAAACCTGACAGGTCAACAAAAGCCTCTTCATCACCAGGGAACCCCAACTTCCCCTTCGGAATCAGCTGAGAAAGGGGGAAAACCGAAAAAAAGGCCATCCTTCTTAAGCATTAAAGAGGGAGAAGGAGGAGGACAGACGTCTGCAGCAGAGGCCGAGGAGTAATTACATTAACGGCTGCGATGGAAGGAGGCAGGAAGCTGCTCGCAGACGGGCCAGGAGGGACCTGAGGGCACAGAAGCCCTGACATGATAACCCTCCGCTGGCCGGCGAACGCGCAACCAACACAACCAGCAGCGCTTTCGATGCTATTTCAAGGCAGGTAGATGGCGGGAGGAGTGGAGGAAGCAGACGAACGGCTGGCCCGATTCCCTGTTGGCTTCCTGCCGCAGACTGGGTACCAAAAACACATTATCGCCAGCGCTCGGTGCGCGGGTTGCTAGCAGCGCTTGTCCAGCTGCAACCTAACTACGCCATGCGGCTTATAGAGCTGCCACACGTGTATATATTTACACTACAGATGCTTCCCATGGTCCAAATGTCAGACTATTTTGGCACCAGTTGTCCATCAGAAGTGCACAAATCACCTGAAGAGGAGCCATAAAGGACCAGGGTTCGCTGCAGCCATTCGAGCTAACGTGTTTGGAGAAACCTCCTGAATAATTAACGCTACACTGTCTGCGAGTGAAAAGGTCAGGCGGTACGCGCTGCACCGAGACCATGGCACGCCTGGACCGCTGTCTGATGGCGGAAGGCGTGTCGGAGGGAACGTCGCGGAGCCACGTGGGAGCGAAAGGCTAATCTCAGTCAGGATTAAACACCGTCGCCACCACGAGAGACTGAAAATAGATCCTGTTCCCAAAGACCAGAGAGCAGCTTCAGGCTGTCGCCACCCAAATTTGATTAAGATTCATTCGTTTTTTACCAGAAAGTAAAGAGGGCTTCTGTCGCCCAGTGAGAAGATGGACAGAGCAGTGGTAAGGGACTCTTCCCACACACACCTCCCTGCTCTCAGAAATCTGGCTGCTCTTGAATGGAATTTCATCACCTCCAGTTGGCACAGAAGCTTTTCCTCTTCAGAGAGACTATAAAAACCAGTCTCTGGGCTTTAATGACCCAGAACCCGGAGTTGAGGGAGGCAGCTAATCTCCAGTCCCCTCAAACACACACACACACACACACACACACACACACAGACACACACACACACTGTTACCCCACTTCCTTCCGAGGGAACGCAAGGAAAACAATGCTCCTCCGGGCTCTACAAACGTGCCCGTATCAGGACGACCATCAGACAGAAACAGTTCACCTCCAATGAAAACGGCAGAATACTCTGGGGTCAGGTGTTCCAGGGTTCAGAGGGCAAACCGGGCCAACACACACACATTACACACACCTCTAAGTGCAAAAGACAGTAAATTCAGTCTGGTCGGTAGAAGGTGCTTCAAAAAAAGAGTTTAGACTTCAGACGCGGCCCCTTAACTCCGCCCCCTCTCAGCTCTCCTGACTACGGTCCGATGGGGGGGTTTCGGTCCAGGCCGTACCACCGCTCCCTCGCATCTCTGCCTGACTGCGCTTCCGGGGCGATGCCCTCTGTAAATCTCTACCCTTCTGTCCTTTGCCTGTTGATTTGGTGCGGAAGTCGTGGTTACCGTGGCAACTCATCGATCCCTGCCCTTCTATCAAATCTGTGGACTTGGTAGGAAAACTCCGAGAAAGGGAGAGAAAAGGAGAAAAGAGAATCTAGCATTGATGAAGAAGCTACCCCTCAAGTCATGTATCGGTTTGCCAAAGGGGGGGTGGGGGGGTCAGAATCCTGTTTTTAAAGAAGCCTTTCTCCTAGTAGCTGCTGAAAATAAAAAAAGGACTGAACACAGAGTTTCCTTTGTGTCCTCAGGGTGACTGGAGGCATCAGGCCGTTGTGCTCCAGGAATCATCCCGCTGAGCTGAAACACTTTGCACGCTTTCGGGAAGTCGATCTTTCTCCTCCCTCCAACATTAGCATTACGGGGAGCTGCTGACAGCCGTGCTTTTATCTTTACAGATGGTCCATTTCTATAGTGGCTGCGTGTCTTGCGTCCTGGCCTGCTCTCCCTCCCTCCGGTCAATCAGTCGACTCGCTATCCGGATCCAGGAGGCTGAGGACTGGGTGGCTGCTGCCCCTCCACCGGACCCATTAGGCTAAATAGGTGCCCTCCCCTACGGCCAGATCCCAAGGCCGCTCCTAAGAGGCTGCTTTAAAAACAGTTTGCAGAATGGTTTAAAACGACGGCCCTTTCGGTTCATCCTCCCGGGCTCTGGTTGGCTGGGGGACTCACGGTTGGATGCCGGTTGCTTATCAATAGTGCTTTTGATAACATCTTTGCAGCAGCAGCACTGGTGACGGTCATGAGTGCGGGGCTACGTGCGCGTGGCGTCGGACACCGTTCCCTCTGAGAATCAGACCGCTGGGAGGAGGGAAATGACAGTTTATCAGCAGACAGACTGTTTGCTGGGAAGAGAACAGGGAAAACACACACACACACACACACACACAAATCCTCTAAGCGGCCTCATTGGACATGGCGAACAGACGAGGAGCGTGACTCCCCGAGAGGAGAAAAGGAAAGGGAGACTAATAAAATGTAGGGGGCAGAAGGGTGAGACGGGTGTCATGGCGGTATCACAGATCTGAGCCTTCGCTAAGCTAACCTCAGCTTTCATTTCCTCTTTTTTAAATTCTGCTACTCTTCTGATCCAACCATGAGAGGTGGAAACGACTGCAAAGGTGACGGTGTCAATCAAGAGGAATCAGGAAACCCCGCCGCCCGCAGGGCTAATGGCTCACCGCGGTTTGCCACCTCACGCTAATGAACCGGCTAATCCTGCCAGTGACACGATGGCTCACCGTGGAACAGCAAAAAGACTCAGGGTTTTGTTTTACCCTGATGAAAACATACTAGCTGAATTCCTCTCTGGCTGGTTCCTTTTGGTGTTATTGAGATTTTTTTCCAACCTTTAAAGGATGAACGAATTCAGAAATGTTGTGGGTTGGCGAAACAGGAGGAAGCAGCCACCCGGGGAGCTGGTTCCATTAGCTCGGTTTTTCTGCTCATATCTGAGGCCTGCTCGCTGACCCAACGGTAACACAACAACTAAGGCAGAGAGCAGAGAGGGAAGTTTGGGTGTTTTCCTCCATGAAAACAACCAGACTGAGAGGCATCCGCAGCCTTTTTAGATACTGGACGCGTCTTTTTCTTGTGTAGCTACTCTTTATTCGGCTGTATAGGCGCAAAATTAGCTGTTTAGCTGAGCAATTGTTCCCAGTTCCTGTAGCCTAAACACAACCAGAGGGATGAACTGCTGCGAGAAACTTCTAGGAACTTCTACAGGTTTTCCTGATTTGTGTGTGTTTGTGTGTGTGTGTGTATGTGTGTGTGTTGGAACTCTGCAGGATACCAGATTGCGCTAATAATCGTAGCGTTTGTGCGTAAAAATGCACCGTCAACAGACTTCCACAAATAAAGTGTCTTTCCGAAAAAAGAGTCCTTGGTGTGTTTCTTTCATCTTAGGAACCGTGTGTGTATTTCACGTCCGATCAGCGTCACTTAATCCTAATTTACCTAATCTTCCCCCGACAGCCCCAGATTAGAATGAATGCCCTTCCTTTCTGCCCATTTCCTGACTGGGTTAGTGGGAAGGGATCCGCTCAGAAACCAGGCCTCCGCCGGGCCGCACCAGAACCGCTGGCAGAGAGAGAGAGAGAGAGAGAGAGAGAGAGAGAGGGAGGCCGCTGCTCTAATATGTAGCGTTTCAGGGTCAGAGCGTCTTGAAAAACCACCTTTACGTGGGAAAAGAGGAGACAATACAGAGTATCCAGGAAAGGAACGCGGCGGCGAAGGCCAGGGACAGAACAGGTGTCCCGGGACTCTCAGGACTGTGGTGGGGTGTTACCTCACACACACACACACACACACACACACACACACACACACACAAACCAAAACAATGGAGCCGAGACCAAAGACAAACGCGTCCATGTCTGCTTCACCTGCTGTGATCAAACAACCCCAGAGGAGAACAATTAAAGGAGCCAGGCCAGGAATAGCAGCAGCAGCCGTGAGGAGGCTCAGCAGCCCGAGGGTTAGCCCGAGCGGCCCGGCTGGGACGCGCCGTCTCCTCCTCTGGCGTCCAGAAGCGAACCCAGGTCCGCTGCAGGCGCGGATTCCTGCAGGACCGTGTCATGGCCCTGGGATTTAGGCTCCGGCGCGCCATGTTGGAGCAGCCTGCTCACATCACAACAGCAGAATCCCCCCACCCGCTCCCAGCCTTCCAGCATCTCCCTCTCACGCATCAGCGAAGGATTCCTCCTCGGAAACACATCGATCACCGCCAGCGCGCACACGTCGAGCGCTCCACCTGTTTGGATGCACAGACCTTTGGGGGGGAAAAAAAGAAGAAGAAGACCCCATCTGGGCTTCCAATAAAGGATGTTGACATGACAAAACAGCGCAGCCGCATCCTGCGATTCAACAAGCTCCCCAAACATTTGCGTGCGCGCCTCCTGAA
>CAAE01010841.1:21398-35914 GCA_000180735.1 Tetraodon nigroviridis | reverse complement strand
CGACACGGTCACGTGTATGAATTAAAAGTCAAACTGACCAAATTAAGATGCATTTTTGTGCTGAAGCAGTGTGAAAATGCCTCCGCTGTCCTCCACCCGTCAAGTGGAGCACTGCAACAGCTGCTGATCACCCCAATAAAATCCTTTTGCAACGTCTTCCAGCAGAATTTCTGCAGGAGCAAACGCGGCACCGAGGTCACGGCCGCTCACAGCGAGCAGCGGCTGCGCGGCAAACTCCCGGTTTTTATGTTATATTTAATATCGTCAAAATCACCGAGTCCTTCTCTCCGTTTCGGCCGCGGAGGTGAAAGCACATCCTCTCTGAGACACAACTCATTTTGAAACAATCCTCTGGCTCCGGCAGCAGCGAGGCTGACGTCAGGATTCGAAAGGCCGGGGCCGGACTGGCGGGGCCTCGAGGTCAGCTCTGCTCCTGCGTTTGCTCCTGAATCCGCTCCCATGGTTACCGCTTCAATATTTTCTTCAGGATAAACACCAAACGTCCTGAATCCCCGTCAGACCCTGGAAGCGCGCGGCACATGGGAGTCAAACGGATTTCAGTTTGGGAACAGATAGATTGGCCCAGGCGGAGTCTGTTTGGTCGTCCCGCCATTTCCCACTGATGTCACCGTGATCGTGTTTGACACGAAACAGCTGCCCTGCAGCTCCGCTTACGCTCGGCTCCCGGCTCCCGAAGGTCACGTCCTGCCAAGGCGCCTCTGCAGCCAAAGAGGAACCTTTCCCACGTACGTGTGACTCTGGAAGATCACAGGAGAACCTTTCAGCGGGTCCACCAATCTGCCGTCCACCAGGCCCGGGTGCAAGGTTCCGTTTGAAGAACCGGTTCTGGTCGGTTTCAGGAGGACAGAACTAGAGTGGCGGAACCCTCGCTTCCAGTCATGTGTTCTCCGGGGGAGGATCTGACAACCATAAAATATGATTTTATGTTCTACAAACAGAAGGGTTCTCTGATGATTCTCTGATCCGGTATCTGTTCGAATTCAGCAGATTTTAGAAGAACAGAGTCAGCAGCTGCATCAGAGTGGTCCTCTTCCTCTAATCTACTATCTTTGAGTTAATGTACCCCCTGTGAACGTGTGTGTGTGTGTGTGTGTGTGTGTGTGTGTGTGTGTGTGTGTGTGTGTGAGCCAGGTGTGGATGTGTTATATTGCTTTGTTCCCTGCTGTGAAAGCTGATGGGGTTTCCCACCGAAGACGTGTGAAATGATCCTGGAAAGTCATTTATGTGTGTGTGTGTGTGTGTGTGTGTGTGTGTGTGAGAGAGAGAGCAGCACTTTGCAGCGTGATCTCACATTGTGTGTTTGTGTGTGTTAGAGTCACGCTTGAACAGTTGAGGTGGGTCTGATTGAAAAGCCAGACGCTGGCGTCTCACGCTGGCTCCTCATTTCAGCCCCGAACGCCTTGATTGCGTCCGTGTGCCTCGTCTCAACGCCCGCTCGCCGGCGCCGCCGTCAGGAGGCGGCGCAGCAACAGCCGCGCTGCGGAGCTGCTTATTGGCTCTGGATCTGCGGCGTTCTGCGCGGCGGCTCGGTTTGGGAGGATGGATGGCGGAGGAAGGCGCTGAGAGGGGGCGGACGGAGAGCCTTGGCGGGAGCTCGGCCCGGAGAGGCGCGGCGTCTTTTATCTCCTGTCACGGAGCTTTCAGCCCGGCGCTCCGCCTCCTGGTGATTTACCGTCCTCAAGCAGCTCCGCCGCCGCGCCGAGCAGAGAAACTGATGGCGGCGGTGGAGATATATGGGAACATATGATGTGTAGAATATCTGCTGATGGACAAATGATGTTAATTTAATCCCCGTTAGCGGCGACCTGCACTTGGCCGTACGACCGATATTCTGGTTGGAATCTGGCAGAATATTCCAGAAGAGAGGAGAGCTCACTCGTTTGGACCCGTCCTTTTCCTGGCGGACAGGAGCGGAAGCGCCGTTAGCTAACAGATCCTGAAGTTCCTCCACAGACGGAGCAGCCTCCAGGTCGCGGTGACGGCCGTCGAGACGGTTAGCGTTAGCAACGGTTAGCACATATGTTGCTCACGTGTTGCACCTGTAACGGACGGCGCTCGAGGTTCCTGTAATTCCGTACGTGTTGAACAGGAATTTGCTGCGCTGGTTCCCAGCGATCCGACGCCCAGCCCCCACCGAGGAGATCGCACAAATATATGCAAAGCCTGTAAATGATTATACGGCAGAACACAACAAAGGGCTTTTTTTAACAACCCTGCAGACCCGCAAAGAGAGAGAGAGAGAGGGCGAGAGACCCTGACACCTGCGGTCGTCCGCCGCGCATCACCTCCCACCGCCGCCGCCGCCGGGAGCGCGGCTGAGAGTTCCGCTTCATTCCTTGATAGGAGACGTTTCCAAGAAGCACAGAACAATGGCTGCGGCCGCTTGCGCCGCGGCAGCTCCTCCCGCCGCTGGGCCTGGGGCGCTGGGTGGGAGGAGCCTTTTAGAGCCGCCGCGTCGAACCCGGCGCTCCGTCTGTGGGAGTTCTTTATCGCCGGGATAAAAGGCTGAAACGTGTTTGGGCTTTTCCTGCCCCCCCGGGGGTGTCCCCCCTCCCTCCTCCCCCCACGATCCAACGCGAGGGTGTGTGAGTTTTCCTGCGCGTTTAGGCCCCCGGCGCCTCACCTGAACCCTCACCCTTCACCAGCAGCGCAAGTGTGTGTTTTCAGACGCGGTTGCTCATTTACCGTTTCCCGTTCCTGATCCCACCATCGCGAATGACGCAGACTCGGAAAATAAAAGCACCAACGTTCCTGCCTCTGAGAATCCACCTTGACTCGACGACACCGCCGGTCGTCACCTCACGTTAGCCCGTTTAGGGGTCAAAGAGGTCACAAGATCAGCACACAGGAAAGGATTTTCAAAATAAGAGAGGGATTTCAGGCCAACAGTTCTGGGTCTCGACTCTGCCCCCACAGACGGCCCCCCCGGCTGTCACCCCCCCCAGGATCCAGGATCAGAGTCTGGCCCAGGTCGGTGGTCCTGCTCAGTCACTGCCTTTACCGACTGTTGGGCTGTGACCCCCCCCCCAGCATACGCTGTTACCCCAACGTACCCCCCCCACCACCCGCCCCATGTCTGCACTGACAAAGGAGGCTTTGTTACCTCAAGGTGGCGTATTTGAGGGGTGCTCGGTGAGCTTGTGTAAACACAAAAAAAACAAAAAAGGTTGGGGTCATGAGGTGGGCCCCCCCCGTAAAAAAAAAATGTTGAGAGAAATTAAAAAAGGGTGGGTGGGTTGAAAGAAGAGGGGGGGTGTGTTTGGGGGGGGTGGTTGGGGGGGGGTTTTTAAAGGAGGTGAACCTGTGATACGGGCGACTTTTTGATTCTTTGCTTTTTTTTTTATAGATATTTTGTTATTTTTTTTTTTTGAGAGATACACACACACACACACACACAAATGCTTTGTAGTTCCTAAGTAGACTATTCAGACTTCAGGTCACATTGTACATCCAAAGATAAGAGCAGTGTCCTTGTGTGTGTGTGTGTGTGTGTGTGTGTGTGTGTGTGTGTGTGTGTGTGTGTGTGTGTGTGAGCATTTATTTATGTTGCTACCACATCGTACATATATCAGTTTTAGTTGAGCAGTTTTTGTGACAGCCAACATCAAATAAGCAACCAGTTCTGGAAATTAAGTATAAATAATTAGAATGACGCCATGAATCTTATTTAACCAAAGAGCACAATTGTTTTTCCTTTTTTTCACAAACTGATCACGTGAGCAGCTCCCGAGCGATCGGCCAATCGGAGACGAGTAATGAGCGCCGATGTCGACATCACGTGACCGGGGTCACGCTGGGTGTGGAGGTCAGCAGGGGAGGAGATGAGGTCAACCGCTAATTAGTTTTAAAACACGGCTGGGGTCAGAAGGTCAGGTGACATCATCAGCAGCGGCCAGGGCTGTGACCTCTGACCTCAGAGGAAACAGGTGGAGCTGCTGAGGAAGCTTCCAGAAGGTCTCAACGGTGACCTTCAAAGACTTTTGTCGTCAAAAGCCTCGTTTGTCTCCATCAGGCGACGCAGTTTCTATCGTTCTGTTTTCCAGACGTACACTTACCACATAAGTCCCTCCCAACTCTCTCACACTCTCTCACACACACTCACACACGGGGGTTAATGGTGTTTGAGCTGCAGGCATGTTTGATGTTGCGTTTTGACCTCCGTCCGGCAGCATCAGCCCCCCGGGGAGGAAGGATCCCCCGTCTGGTTGCAGCTCACGCTAACAACTCTCGCCTACATTCAGACCCCTCTCTCTCTCTCTCTCTCTCTCTCTCTCTCTCTCTCTCTCTCTCCTGTAGTATGACTGACGGCTGTGGCTCGACCAATCAGCGCTGACGCTTGGCTGTGATTGGCTGTCGTCTTTTCACCTGTCCTCCCCGACCTACTGAAAAACGTTTTTACGTTCTGAAGCCGCCGGTTTCCTTTCCTCCATCAGGCTCTGCAGGCTGGCCTCAGCCAGCCGTCAGCTCCCCGTTGGCCGACACTAATCACGGACCTTTGTGACCCGCAGGGCCGACCTCTGACCCCTCAGCACATGATAAGTGTCTGTGACCTCTGACCTGCTGGGATAATTAAAGAGGCCTGACCTCGGGGAGATCACACTGGAAATGTGTCAACGATGATTAGTGAATTAGGATGAGGGAGGAGAACACAGATAAGGGCATCGGCTGCTTTCTAAGAACGCTGACTCGGACTAGAGTGCTGGAGTGTGTGTGTGTGTGTGTGTGTGTGTGTGTGTGTGTGTGTGTGTGTGTGTGTGTGTGTGTGTAAGCAAGTCCATACATGCTGATTTACTGTAACTAAATAACATGAATCTACGAGTATGTACACTTCAGTTTGCTGAATATTACAAATGAACAATTACAAATGACGCTGTGTCTTTGAGGATGAATGAAAGAGTTTATAAATTTGTTTTTAATTTGTGTGTTAATTTATTTAAACAACCTTGAGGCCACATTAGTCGACTTGGTGCCCTCTGGTGGACAAACTGCGCAGCAGCAGCCCGCAGACAGACAAGCTGGCTTGAAACCGTTTTTAAAAGCAGCTGATTTTAAACTTTAAGGTGTCTCAAGCTGAAGTTTTGAGTCCTTTTGTGGACAGTTTGGTAAAGATTCTGGTGGACAACAGGGCGACACCAAGGAGGCCCACTGTAACCAATCCCTGTGAGTGAACCCAAACTCATCGCGCACGTGCTGCTAGGCTAAAAAACCAACAACTTCGGACAACACCGTCGTCAGCCACATATCCACACGTTCACCTCGGCGAGCTGCGAGCGGGTTGACATTTCCACGTGCACTCCGCCGCCGTCGGTTCTATAATCAAGCACATTGTGCTCGTAATGGCAGGAAATGTCAGGACAGCGTTTAACAGGGAGGATCCCGGCAAATTGCTTTCCTTTTAGATGGGGAAGCACGGCTCGGCCCGCGGGCAAGGCGGCGTGGCCGCGCTGTTGGCGTGCGCCATTTTCCGCCTGATTCATCACGCCACAGATTGCGCCACCGTAGCTCCGTCCCTGGCATTTAACTGGCGCCCCCGCCAAGCTCCGAACATGCTCACAGGCTCTCGTTTAAAAAAGGTGACGGCGGCTGACACGCCGGCTTGGATCAGCCCACTTTTATTATTTGATGGATTTTACACGTCACCTTTGAAGTATTTCCCAAACTTTCCGACACTTTGATTAACGCCAACAAAGACGGAACCAAGCGGGAAAGGACAAAGACATTATGCTAATCGACACAACGAGCGTCGGGGCTCAATTATCGTCAGATATGTAATTAATGACGCTAATGTTGCTGGAAGTCTGATGGTGCAGGTTTGTCGTTAGTTACTGCTTCAGCCGTTTATACAACGAGGATGCTGCAGCTCCATCGACCTGCGTCCGTCAAAGACCCCAACGGTTGGAAGGGGTTTCGAGTCCTCGCCAGGCAACCTTGGCGCCGGAGGAGCGGCAGAAAGGACGCGACACAAAACGCAGAAAGAGGGCTGAAAGAGGGAACGGGGAGGAGGGCGAGGGGGCTGAGGGTGGAGGAGGGGGGGGAACAAATGACGTTCGACCATGAGCTTCACCTGATTGTTCCAAAATGAGAGACCCCGAGACAGAAAGAGAGAAAGAGAAAAATCAATAGAGCACAATTAAACACAAAGCGTGGCCGTGTGAGGGGAATTTGTTATTTATTAGAGCCCCTCCTCCGCCCTCCTGGGCCCCCCGGACTCCAACCCTCCCGGCTCTTTACCTTTGCGGTCTGGACAAAACCCCAACGACGACGGGGTGAAGCCGGAGCGTCTCCACCCCGTTGATCCCAGCGGCTCTGGTTCAGGTGGGGAAGGTGGGAATGCGCCCCACCCCCCCCCCGCCCCCCGAGAGCAGAGATACGTGTTTAAAGGTGAAAAAGGTGAAATCTGAATGAATAATTCTGAGCGGCTCCGCTTCCGGAGCCCTGAGGTCGGGTCCTCCGCCTGTCAGAAGTGGATCCGGCCCCAAACGGCAGGTTAATCTGACTGAACAACCCGCTGATGCGTTCACTGACCCCGAGCTCAGGAGTAATCGATGCCGCCGTGAAAAGGAGGAGCAGAAGCAGGCGAGAAGAAGGAGCGCTGCAGCTCCATCCAGCCTCCCTCTTCACTGCCTCCAATTAAAAACAAACAGAAATGAAAGTTGTTATCTCTGGGTGTGAAACATGAAAAACGTTTGTCAGGAAAAGCGGAGGTGAAAGACGATGCGTTTCTGGGCGGGGCCACCAGCGCTTTCCCTCCTCCTCCTGACTGACGACCTTGCTGGTGCACAAACCCGACCGACCTCCACCAGCACCGTCTCCAGAGCCCCCCCACCCCCCCACCCTAAACCCAGAGGAAATCAGGGGCCGCCTGTCGTTGTTTCCAGCGGACCTTGTTCCCTTTCTCCCCCCATTCCTCCCTTTCTCCCCCCACGTCTCCTCCGCCGGGTGAATTTGATCCAGGCCCGGGATGGTACGGCGGGGTGAGTAAATGAAATATTGATCCGGCGCTCGTGGCCTTGCCTTCACCTTGTCCTGGTGCTGAGTTACCGACTCCTCCGTTCTGCTTGTAATAGGAATTATTACAGGCGGCCGGGGCCAGTAATTACTCGGCGTGGCGGCCAGGGCGGTAGGGAGGGACCGCGTAAGTTTCCCCGAAAGAAGTTCTTCACCACACTCGCTACCTTCGACCGCGTAGCCCCTCCCTCCTCCCCCATGACCGCCCTTCCTTCATGTCTTTCTTAACCCCTAATTCAATTCCGTTAATCGCCATTAATCACCGGCGGCGTCGGGGGAAGTTCATCACGCCGACCCAAAACGCACCAGTTCCACCTAAAGTCTGGGATTATGGGATGGCCGGGGGCGCCCTGCGGGTGTCACCCGTCCTCTTTGATGCATCCCCCCGCTGCTACGCCGGGAAGCGGCCGTTTGTTTGCTTGATGAATCGGCGGCGGCGTCCAGGTGATGCGCCACTGCATCAGAGTCCGTGTGAAGGTCGCCACTGATGGGGCGCAGGAAGCGCGGCCATCCATCCGCTTGGCGTGGAGGCGGAGAAGAGAAGAGGAGATGGAAGGATGGAAGTTCCTCCCCACCCGGATCTGACGTCTTCGGCATCGGGCTTGGAGCTTCTCCGGACCGGATCAGAGCCAGGCTGGTGGAGCGATGGAGGTGATGGAGGCAGAGGAGGGCGGGACAGAAGATCCCAGCAAGCGCCTGCCGTCTTCCCCCCTCCCTCCTTCCACCTGGCGGTTGCGACGCTCCGTCCGCGCCGCTGACAGCGATCAATCACCGTTTATTTGTTCCCGGTGTGGGTGTCGGAACAAAGGAAGGGGCGGATGTGACGGAGCGTCCTTGAGCAGCCGGATCCGCTCAGGCCCGTCGATCGATGCGTTTGCCTGTTGACGCTCAAGGTTTCACCGGCGATGAAGAATCCCATCACTTCAGGCATGCGTCGCAATTAAAGCGGGAAGCAGAGAGTGAGGGGACTGTGGAAGCGGCTGAAACCGACGCCGTCCCGGTTTCACCGCCGTGGTGACCAAACACAGACGCCATCTCCGGCCTCCTCTTCCTCTCCGTTTCCGAGCCGGCCCTCATGAAAATTTCCCTTTGAGTGGGGCAGCGTGGAGCCGGGCCCGGGTCCGGGCTCCTCCTCAGAGATCCTGACATCAAAGACCAGCCTCTGATCACAGCCTCTCCGCTAGCCTGCAGACAGACGGCGGGAAGCCGGAGGAAAACGAGCTGATGAAAGGAAGGGAAGCGCCGGAGTGGCCAGAGGCTCCCAGAAGCCTTCAGGGGTAAAAAGAAACCAGGACTCCTCTCCACTTTCCCTCCAAACATTCGTTTTTACTGCGCTGCTGTGGCCAGCGCCGGTTTTGCCCTCCTCCAGGCGGCACCGGCGCAGCTGGAGAAGGTGATTCTGTTTTCCCGCCGAGCGCACGGATGCGCCCGTGTCCTGTCATGTCGGCGCACCTGGAAGCCTGAATGTCACACGGGTTCCGGGAGAGCGCCGACGGCTCCTCCGAGCGTCCCCGGGGAGGAACCTGACAGAGGAAAGCCATAAGACAAGCTTCAAAGAACCGGCAGCGATGGCCTGCCTCTCCTCCGGCGCATCATTGTCTCTCCCTCCCTCCATCCATCCCTCCATCCTTCCCTCTTCCTCCCCCTCTCCTGCTTGATCCACATTCACAGGGAACGGCGACATTTGCAGCCAACCTCTCCAGGGGCTCCACGGACCTCCACATGTGGTGGACTGTGAGTGGCTGGCGGCGGAGGGGTGGACGGGGTTGGAGGGGGTCGGGGCGGTCTGTGCGGACGAGCGTGCGGGGGGCGGAGGCGCGGGCGCGTGGGCGGCTTGCGCGGGAGGGGAGGTGGCCGCTGCCTCCATCCATCCCTCCATCGTTCCCTCTTCGTCCCCCTGTCGTGGTGGATCCACATTCACAGGGAGCGGGGACATTTGCAGCCAACCTCTCCAGGGGCTCCACGGACCTCCACATGTGGTGGACTGTGAGTGGCTGGCGGCGGAGGGGTGGAGGGTGGAGGGGTGGAGGGGTGGAACCTCCCCCCACTCGTTTACAGCGTAACCGATTCCCCAGAACGCCTCTCTTTTAGTCACAAATCCCTCTTTTAGCTGCTAGCATGGAGTTTAGATAAGGTGCTTCAACATGGTTCATCACAGGCACTCAAGCTAGCAACCCCACTGCATCCCATCCTTAGGAGGATGAGACGAAGGCGTCCGGAGGTGAATTTCTCTGAGCAGAGGTCGGAGGAGCGTTTTTAGGAGTGTGTGATTGGGTCGGAGCCCAGTGCTCCGTGTTTACCCCCCAGCGCAGAACTAATGTGTCTCAGATCGATATTAGCTGGGAGGCAGCGCTGATCTGGGCTCTGCAGACAGACGGAGGCGGAGCCCAGCCGAGCGCCTCCTTCAGAGCTGGTAAAGATCACTTCCAAAGGCTTTTTTAGAGATTAAAATAAAAGTGCCGTCGGCAGCACTTTCCCTTGGCTCTGCGTCCGGCCCCAAACGTCCGCCGTCATTGTCCTCTCCTCCTTCAATCGCTCCGAGTGCCGTTCTTCAGTCTGGGCCAGGACCAAACAGCCTCATCTGGGCGCCGATTCTTTCGGAATCTTTTCCCTTCCTTTGTGTTTAAAGCCGGAACGCGCCAGGCCTACGACGCCCTGAATTAGCCCGCAAACGCCTGTCAGAAGGTTCCGTCCTTCCTGGGCGGCGGCGGGATTGTTGCCGTTCAGGACACGTCCTCATGGAGAGGCGGCGTCTGAGAGAGGAGGCTAACGCTGGGCAGCGAGGCGCCGCCGCGGCGCTAACGAGATCAAGCTGGACCGAAACGTGGATGGTGATGAGGAATCTGTTCGCCTTCCTCTATTTTTCCCTTCGTTCGCTTTGAAGACGCATTCATCACCGAGAACACAATAACACCATCCGTCTTTACAGCCGAGAGCCGTCACCCGCCTACGCACACGCACGCGCACGCCGACGCGTTGTTTGTCCACGCTCTCGGTAAACTTTACTTCATTCCCTTGACAGGCCAGAAATCTGCACATCTAATTAAGAAGCTAGCTTAATTAAGAAAAAAAAGAGGCAATAAGGCTTTAACGGTGACAAAAAATAATGAGCGTGTGGATGAGGGGCTCGCTAACGACCCGCTGAAACATTTACTGTACGCCGCTAGCCGCCAGCGCCCCATCCATCCACCAGCCAGACGGCCGCCGTTGTTTGGGCAGAAGGACAAATGGGATAGTTAGCGACGGGAAGAGAGGCGGCCGGAAAGGCCGGATTAGCATCGGAATATCAGCCACAGCCTGAGAATCCAGCCGCCAGCGGGGACGCCGGTTTCACCACTGTTATTATCCCGCCGCGCACGCAGCCCAGGGTTAAACAGTTTAGGGCGCTAATAGTGTTAAGTGCTGAGGGGTTTTAAGGGGGCGGGGCCAATAGCCCAGCGCTTGACTCCGGGTCCCCTGAAGCGCTAACTTTTAAAGTGGAAAATGAGAATCAGGTGGTCGGCGGCTAATGTGGCGAGTGAAAGCGCTCATTCTGGCCTGAACAGGGCTGTAATTGTTGCCTTTTTATGCTTTTTCCCTTTTCAACTCTGAAAATGCGGGTGAACTTCAGAAATGTGACATTTGGAGCGGCCGTCCTCTGAGCGCCGCTTGGTTGGACGTCATCTCCCCAAACTGAACAGGTTCTCGCCAGCCTGGAGCTTTAGAACACAAACACGCAGAAGAAGAACAGCTGCCTCCCTGGGGAGGTGTTCGGGGCACGTCCAACCTTGGCCAGATCCAGAGGAGGACACGGCGGAGCGGTGACATCTCCCTGGAAGGCCTGGAAGGCCTGGAAGACGCAGACGACTCCACAAACCTGGAATCTCTGGAACTAGCGTAAACAAGGCCCATTCATTGGAGACACTTTGGGGTCATTTGGCGGACTGGCCCTTTAATTCACAGCTCTGGCGGCAGCGTGTGACACCGGCAGCCTCGGCGTGGTTTGTGGATGCATGTAAATACCTTCATGAATGCTAATAGCGCATTTATAACACCGAGCGCTTCGGCCCAGAAGGTGAAGGAGCGCCAACGCCGCGCCTGCGTGACATAACAGATGGCTACATCAGGCTGTAAATTCAGCGCGCAAGGCCGGCGAGTCCGCCACGGCGTGACCCCGGATGGGCGCAGAGGAGATGGAGGACGGCCGCGTCTTCCCGCAGCTTCATTTGTGGCTGCAGAGAAGCCATAATTAAGGCCCGCCCAGCGGGGGGGGAAAGTGGCGCAGAGGGCGGAGGTCAGGGGTGACGCGGTCGCGTTTTCACCCCTCAGACCTTGAAGTCAGCGGGGACGGAGGCAGACAAGCGGAAAGCAGCCTGGACACAGGTGAGGCTGTGTCCAGGCTGCTGGTCCAGCAGACCAGCCAAGACGGCTCCATGGTAACCGACTCAAACCAGTCCACTAAAACCAGTCCAAGCCATTTAAACCAGTCCAAGCCATTTAAACCAGTCCAAGCCATGTAAACCAGTCCAAACCATTTAAACCAGTCCAAACCATTTAAGTATCTTAATGGGGACGTTTCTACTCTCTTCAGTAATGTCTTGTGCTTTAGCCTTGCAACCTACTCAATATATGACTGTCAAATTAAGATCTCTCTCTCTCGCTTTCTCTCTCTCTCGGGCACACACACACACACACACACACACACACACACACACACACACACACAAACCTCTGGTTACTTGTAAAACCCCTTTATTCTAAAACCTTTTGTGTGTTCAGGTGTGTTTTTACTCGGCCTCCTGGCTGAACTCTGCAGCGCCACCTTTTGGATAAAAGCTCCTGCAGATTTCTGGTTAATCGACTTTCAACAAACCAGCAAATGAAACTCAGCGGTTAAAAAGTGTCTCCAAACGTTTTGGTTTTCATTCAAAAATGGTCGTCCAGGTCCAACACCACGAACCTCGAACGCAGGTTTTGGTCGGTTGGTTTTGGGTTTTTGTTTGTTTGAGGTTTTTAGTTTGTTCCCTCTGTTTTTATTAGACACACACACACACACACCCACACACACAGAAACCGGCTGAGTGACACCCACCTGCAGCTCCGTCCGAGCTGAGACTTGAACCGAGGTCTCCACGGAGACTTTAACACCAGACTGTCTTCAAAAAAAAAAAAAAAAAAAAAAAAAAAAAAAAAAAAAAAAAAAAAAAATAAATTAATATTTTTTTTTTTTTTTTTAAAATAAAAAATATAATTATATTTTTTTTTAATAAAATAAATAGTTTAAAATAAAAATAATTATAAATTATATAAATATAATAAATATATAATAATAATAATTTTATAAATAAATATTATATTTATTTATTATTTATAAATAATAAATATTTAAAAATTATTAATTTTTTTATTTTTTTTATTTATAATAAAAAAAAATATATTTTTTATTAATTTATATTATTTTTTATTTTAATATTAAGAAATAAAAAAAAAAAAAAAATATTTTTTTTTTTTTTATTAATAAATGAATAATATATAATTTTATAATAATAATTATTATTAATAATAATAATAATATCATAAAGAAAAACCCCGGCGGAGGAGGAGGAGGAAGAGGAGCGGAGCACCTCCACCTGGACCCACCTGGATGAACAAACTCTCATCAAAACTCTCACTCATGGATGGCAGATAAATTAATTCACCATGACGACACATGAAAACAAAACCTGGATTTTCTCACTTCTCCCTGTCGGAAATACAACATTTAATGGAGACATATGCCAAAAATGTGCTTATTTAAAGGAAAAGAAAACTTCCACAAGAGACAGAGAGGTTGTGTAGCAGTAAACAGCCTTCAGTCGCTTAATTTAACTATAATAATTAAATTAGAAAAATCCCCGAAACAAAGATAAAAACCTTTGTTCACAAAGGTTTTTTACACGTAAATACCGGTTTTACATGGATGTTTCCAAACCTGCTTTCTGAAGGTTTATTTTTTATCTCGCTTTAAAAGGCCGGGGCGCTCCCGCGCCCCCTGGCGGCAGCCCGCGAACTGCATCCACACACACACACACGCGCATCGAGAAACACTGATTTTTAGCTTAAGTTCTTTCTAAATCGCCTTTGTCGCTGTCAGATATGAATCTGTTTGATATTAAACGGGTACCTGAGGCTCTGTGGGACATTTCCATCAGATGTTTGGGGCTTTTTAACGCTACAAACGCGTTTAAACATCGTTTGAGCGTAAAGTAACTTTTCCGCCATCAGGGTCCTTTGATCACCTGCTCCGGTCACTGGGTTGGTTACCTTGGTGACGTGAACCCGCTTCGGGACACCGGAAACCCGAGTTTCCTCGTCTCTGGGCCAAATAACCGGTTTGCGCTGAAGCTGCTTCCTGGCACGTGCCCAGGGGGTCTGGCGCAGGTGGCGGCGGTCACGTGGTCTCCGACAGGTAGTGACGTCAGGACGTTCAGGCGGACGTCAGATCGACGGAGGACACGTTCGACCGAAGATTCCGAATTGTGCGTAATTATTATTATTATTTTTTATTATTATTTAAAAAAAACAAATTCGGTCCTCTTCGCAAATGCAAATTCAAATTCCGCAACGTGACGAACTTAGCAACGCAAGTTTGGTTTGGTTTTGGGTTGATTTTTGGTTTTTGTTTGTTTGTTTGTTTTTGGTTTTGGTTTGTTTGTTTTGTTGTTTGGTTTTAGGTTTTCCCCTCTTTGTTTTTGTTGGACACACACACACACACAGAAACCGGCTGAGTGACACATACCTCCAGCCCCGTCCGAGCTGAGACTTGAACCCGGGTCTCCACGGCGGGAGCCCGGGCCTTTAACCACCAGACCATCTTCAGCGCTGAGAGGAGGAGGAGCGGAGCACCTCCACCTGACCCACCTGACCCACCTGGAAAGATGGCGTTTATTCCCCAAACCATCAATAGTCGACCATCGAAGGAACGAAGGCCGCGCCCTCTTCCAGGAATGCATTTTTTGGTTGACATCCTGGATGTTGTGCCACAAACAGACGACGCGTCTCCACGGTAACGGCATTCCAGGTGTATTTTACAGTCGTTGTGGCTGTTGGAGCCTCTGACCGGTGGGATGTTAATGGCTTCCTGACTGCTGGTGTAATTTCCCATGTGGACCCCGTCCTCCGGACCCCGGCGCGCACGGGGTGTGTGTGTGTGTGTGTGTGTGTGTGTGTGTGTGTGTGTGTGTGTGTGTGTGTCGGCCCCTTCCAGAGGCTCATCGGAGAAAAAGGGCCCTTATTAGCCCAGTTCATTAAAACCCATTAATAGTCATGCAAATAAGAGGCGCTGGAGTCCAAAAGGCTTAATGCCCCATCCATATTAATTAGACCCTCACAAATCTGAAGCGCGCCCAGCCCCCGCTGCCCGCACACACACACGCACACACACAAAAAAAAAAAAAACGCCAAAAAAAACACCCTCTCACCTCCCCCCCCCCCCCTCCTCCTACTACAAAAAAAAAAAAAAAAAAAAA
>CAAE01010841.1:2581-20457 GCA_000180735.1 Tetraodon nigroviridis | reverse complement strand
GTGTGTGTGTGTGTGTGTGTGCGCGCGAGAGCGCGCGCGCACGTGTGGGTACACTATGTGTATGCACGACGATTTTCAACTACTTTGTTTACTTTTGTACCGACGTCTGGTACGGTGACGTGGTTTGCGACTAGTTTTGTTACCCGTTTGCAGCACCTAGACTTGGAGTAGTACACTTGGAGAACGTTTGTTGTGTGTAACGTAACACACATTGAGTGTGTGTTATTAAGACACGGACTGTAACCTGGACAACCCTACGGCACCTACTGACGACACGACGAGACCTCGACGACCCTTAGATGACTAGACTTGACCTACCGACCAGAGGAGGCGTTTTTTACAGTACCCTTTCAAGACGACGATAACGTGTATATGAGTTCAAAACTACTACTACTACTACTACTACTACTACTCGGCACGCTCCATCCATCCATTTAGCGGCTAACTTTACCCCTCAGCAGCGCTGTGGTTTTGGCGCTAATGCGTCTGTATTGCTGCTCCAGCCCAGAGGCTCTGGAGAGCCTCACGTCCCTCTGCTGACGGCAACCAGGTTTTAACACACACAAAGAGAATAACCCCCCCTCACACACACACACACACACATACACACACACACAACAGTCCTACTCTGTCCATGGAGGGGGAATCAGCTAAGTGAAGATGCTGCATTATGCTAATGTGTCTGGCTTCTTCTCCAGCGCTGCTGCTAAATTGGACGGTGCTTCACGGTGATGTAAGAGCTGCACCTTTAATGGCTCCCCGAGAGCCCGACGCGCTTTCACGTCGCCTCCCATCAGTTATGATTGCAGCCGTTCAGGCACCAACAGTCAGAGAGCCCAGAGAATGA
Source organism: Tetraodon nigroviridis (assembly GCA_000180735.1). Taxonomy (NCBI): domain Eukaryota; kingdom Metazoa; phylum Chordata; class Actinopteri; order Tetraodontiformes; family Tetraodontidae; genus Tetraodon; species Tetraodon nigroviridis. Next base: position 19,610 of record CAAE01010841.1, on the reverse strand, counting down.
AAGGAGCGCAGCTAGGCTAGGCTAAGCTAAGTCAGCGGGTACTATCTCCCTCTCAGGAAGGACCGGAAACGGAGAATGAATGATGCTAATGGTGGCTTTGAAGGAGCGGCTTCTCCAGACGAGCCAATGGTGGCAGAGGAGGGGGCACGACTGAGGAAACCCCCCCCCGGATGTTTAAATCCTGCAAAGTTGACTGATTTCTCGCCAACACGCCCCTCAGTAAGCGTTTCTGCAATGTGTAGCTATACTTCTGAGGACCAGACAGTCTGGAGCAGAGACACAGCTCCGCTGCGCCGGCGCTAGCCTTGGCTTTGATCTAGAGCTCTTAGCGTTGGTCTGATGTTGCACAACCTCTATTTACTCCTGAGCGCCTTGACTGGTGACCTTTGAACCCAATCCACACTGGTGCTGCAGGACCAGCCATCAATACTGGCAGCAGGTTGTTTTTGCCTCTGGGCTGCTGGATAAATGATGCACGCACACACACACACACACACACACACACACACACACACACACACACACACACACACACACACACAGAGAGAGAGAAAATAGTCTCATATCTCATAGAAGTAAAAATAGGTGTAACTAAATGGTTGTCGTCCTACTAAAATCCCTCCAGCCTCAGCGGCTCCGTGCTTTTGCCGCTAATTAGCAGGTGTTAGCATGCTAACCTGCCTAATTATAATTAGGATCGTGACTGTTTCCCACCTGTTAAACTGATTAAATTATCGCCGCCGCGGCTCTTTTTAACCGGGTTCCTCGGCGCCTGTAGCGGCCCCCTGGGGCCTCACCGATCGGGACTCTAAACTATCGGTTCCTACATGTTTTTGGTGTCTGAAAATATGAAGAAACTAATAGAGAAAACGTATTTATTCGTTTATGCACCGTTTAAAGTACAAGCATCAAAGCCACAGATGTATGTGCCTCAGAAGGGTCACAGAAAGGAAAGTTTTTTTTAAAGATCATTAATGAACGATGAACTTTGGTGGGATCATCGATTATAAACTCATCGATTAGCGCTCATGTCACGTGATCAGCCGCGCTGACCCGTGTTGTTTGTGTTACGTCACATCCGCAGGCCTGGCGGGCAGTTCGGCCCCGTTTGTCGATAATTATTTCTTTTTCAGCTGGGAAATGTTGCTAAATGTTTCTGTAAAAAATTCCAAAGAAGGAAAATGAGTTCCAATTCACATAGAATTTTTAGGAAAACACTTAAACAGGAAAATATTCAGCCAGAATTCCGGCGCCTCTTTGAAAACCGGTCTTTGACCGCCCCCTAGTGGACGAACGGGAGCCCTACAGGCTCCAGATCGTTTGAATTCATCACTTTTGTCTTGATAACTCTGTTTATCTCATCGGTATCTGACATCTAACTCAGAAAACCTTTAAATCGAGACGCAAACAAAATAAAATAGGAATTTTCTGTGGAGTTTTCTAATTTAAGGCCATTTAAAAACGCATTCCAAGCTGCAGAAACATCAGCATCAGCGTTTAAAGGAAGAAAGAACCTCTGTGTTGATGATGAAGGAGAACAATAAAGAAGAGATAAGATAGGTGCTCACTGATGGCGTTGCCCTGCGGACAAACACCTTTTTAATCACCCGTGGTCTAAAAAATCGACTAAAACTTCATCTCGTTTGTTTATTTCAATGCAACAAGCCAGCTGGTTTAAAAAAAAAAGACATCTTACAAGTTTCTTGCGGTGAAATAGATAAATATTTGAAGGGGTTATCAGGAACAGGGGGAAGGTCTTTTATCGAGAATAATATCTGGAAATAGACGGTTTTCCTGCTGGTTTTAGTCATCTTGATGGTCAGTTTCGCGCTTTTCCCCCGACTCGTGTGGCTCTTTGATGAGAATCTTAAATCCAGGCTGATTCTGGCTCTTTGATCTCTCACATCGGGGCAGTTTCGCCTGTTTGTTCCCCTTTAAAATGATTTTTAAACGTCGATTTTAAACGCGTGAGCGGCGTCGAGGGGTCCAAAGTTCCCGGGCTCCAGGCTGGAGGGCTCCCATAAACCCCGCCGGGACCGGGCTTGCGCACGCAGACCAGACGTGCGCGACTGGTCCGCTTTCCGGTCCAGGGGAGCAGCTCCACCTCAGGTCGGCTGGAAAACTTTGTGCTCCCCTTCCGGCCGGGAAGGTTGCGGGAAGGTTCTCTGCTTCCTCTCGGCTCCTTAGGGCGCCCTCGAGGAGCTCGCGCACGGTTACGCACGGACACGCAGACGGAAAGGATGCGTCTTTAGAGGACCGTGCGTGTTTCTGACAGAAGAGCAGGAATAAAACACGCGCAGGTAAGCGCTCGTGCGTGGCTCGTGCGTTCCTGTTAAACGATGACATTTAACTTTGGTTCCAGATGTGGTTCTTGGTTCTTTTTAGCATTGATGACGCAGAGAGGATTCCATCGCGGAAATGCTGTTGTAAGCGGGGGCAGGCACACGCCCTTAGCACCAAGGACGCGGATGCTGCGGCAGCCTGGAGACCAGAAGCTTCCGGCAGTGACTCATCAGCATCTCTGCCTCCGGATGGATCCTGGTGCCTTTCTCCTTCGGCTCCGCTGGGAAACAGCAGCGGATCTGAAGGAGGGGGGGCTCCATCGGCGGGAAACAGAGAAAGAATTTGGTATTCATAAAAAATCCAAGCGCTGGCGGTTGGGTTTGAGTCCCACGTCCGCACCGGTTCTCCGTGTATGATGGTTAGGGCTGTTAGAGGCTCCAAACCTGCGTTTCAGAGCTTCGTTTTTGGACGCCGAATGTGCCTGATTAGCGACTGTGCTGCTGGTTCACAGGAGCAGACCATGCTGGACCTGCGCCTCCTCGGTGTCGCCCTGTGGATGGCCACGGTCTGGGCGGTCGCTTCCAGATGCCCCGAACTCTGCGCCTGCTCGGACAAACAAGACCGCTACGTGGCCGATTGCTCCTCCAAGAGCTTCTCCGAAGTCCCGGAGGTTTTCCCTGCAGACGTCTCAACCCTCAGTCTGTCCGCCAACGGCATCAGCGCCGTACGCTCGGGGAGCTTCCTGGGTGTGGCCCAGCTAATGACGCTGTGGTTGGACAACAATAGGATAGCCACCGTTGAGGGAGGGTCTACTGGCACCTTTGGTGCACCTGCGGAACTTTGACATCAGCCACAATTCCATTGTGGACTTTCCATGGGGGGACCTGCAGAACCTGACCAACCTGCAGCTGTTAAAGATGGACCACAACAAGATGGTCCACCTGCCCAAGGACGCCTTCTCCACGCTCAAGGACCTCCGATACCTTCGACTCAACAACAACAACTTCCTGACCATAGCAGAGGGGACATTTGACGGTTTGCTGTACATGTCCCATTTGCAGATCTCTGGAAATCCTTTTGCGTGCACCTGTTCTCTGGACTGGCTCAGAACCTGGATCTCAACCACCAGTGTCTTTGTCCCGGATCAGCAGTGGATCGTCTGTGACTCTCCAGCTAAGCTGAAGGGGCAAATGATCCGAAGATTACCCAAGTTGTGCGAAGTCCCGAGTACTTGGATTCAAATCGAGCCAGATGCTCCTCATGCCACCTTCCAAGAGGGAACCACGCTGATCCTGAACTGTCAATTTGTGGGCAACCCAAAGCCGCTGGTCATGTGGAGCGTCTACAGCAGAAGCCAGAAGCAGGAAGTACCGTTGTCCTTCTCAGAAGACGACTCGAGCGAGGCCTCGTCCCTAAGGGACGGCCACGTCCGTATCTTCAACAACGGCACGCTCATTGTTTCCAGCATCAGGGAAGACGACAGCGGCAACTACTCCTGCTCCGCCACAAACGAACGTGGGAGGGCAGAAGACTCGGTTTCTGTGACAGTTGTATCGTCTTCTGGCCCCTCACCAGAATCTCCAAAGACCACGGCGTCGCCTTACCCCAAAATGCAGCCGTCAGTGAGCCAGGCGACGGGCAGCGATCGGGATTCCCTTTCTGCTACCGATACCCCGTCCTCCGACCCACCACACAGTAGCAAGTGTGGCCTGACGGCCAACGCCAGGTACGCCTCCAGCTACGCCAGCAACGTGGAGCCTCTCCGACATCACCAGCAATAATGCGACGGCATCTGGCATCCTCGCATTAGCGGTGACAGAAACAAAGGCAACCGTGCGGCTCAATCCTTTTTTCCTATCCAGAGACAAGGGTGCCCACCAGACTGCGGCCGCCACCCCAAACAGCCTCGCCGGCGCTGCGCGTCAGGGGCTCTCAAACTGGTTGTACCTGTGTGTCACCACAGGTAAACACGCCGTTGTGCAGTGGTCCAGGGTCAAAGGTGGCGTGAACACGTATCGATTCGCCGGCCTGCGTCCCAACACCAATTACTCTCTCTGCCTGACCTACGAAGGGGACGACTGCGAGGTCCAGGTGCTGTTCACCACCAGAAGACGAGTCCCCAACCTTCTCATCATCATCTCTGTCAGCATCTGTCTCCTCACCGTGTCCACCGTTCCTCTGCTGGGCGCCATGTGTTTCCACCTGGTGTACAAATACCGCAGCAAGACCTACAAGCTGATCCTGAAAGCCAAAGACCAGTGCCACCTGGAGAGGAACATGGCGGCCAACTTTCACCTCCACAGACCTCACACCGAGTCCCAGAGCCAGATCAACGGCAGCCAGCTGGACGAGGAGGAGGAGGAGGAAGAGGAGGCGGAGATGGGCAACGGGAATGGCGACAAAGAGGCGGATATGGAGGAGAGCGTTATGACCGAGTCCCTTAGTCTGTCTTACTGCCGAGCAAACTCGGATAACGGCGACGTAGCGTCCGAGAACAGTGACCGGCTGCCTCTGGGAGCCGAGGCGGTGAACATCACCACCAACTACCAATACCCAAACCCGTAACCGACGACGAGTCTGTGGATTTGGTGAAATGGTCGAACTTTAGGCTCAAGTGGCTGATTGTGATATTTAAAGGAAATTGTGGACATTGGGTGTCGACCTTACTGGCTTCAGTGTATCGTTAGTTAGCCTAACCAGCCATGTTAGCCTTATGTAACCTAGCCTAACCTGAACTTCCTCATGCGTATTATTACAGTTATTACAACTAACTTGTGTTGTAACATAGACGAATGGTTTCAGTAAACTAAAGCCCCTCGGCCGCTAACTCTAACCCTAGCTCAGGCACTGCCGGGCCGTGATTTTCTTCCGCTGCCGTGACAACAAAGTGCCTAGTTCAAATTTTATAGCAGAGTAAACAAAAAGTCCTCAAGCTTCCTTTCCAAAAATGACTCTAGCTCAGAGCTAAACAACAAAGATGAAAAACGGGCACCAAATATGCAGAAGATGTCAGTTGGTGAGTCAGCATTTATGCTAATGTGTTCCGTAAAAATAGGTAATTCGAGTTTTCTGTGCCTCTTTTTTGATCAAACACCTGCAGTAAAAATATTTGCACTTTATTTTGAAATTAATTATGGTAGATGACCAAAAAAAAAGTGTTGTTTTAAAAAATAAAAAAAACGAAGAGTAAACTTTGTAAAGAGTAACAGGACCATTTGTGTCTTCAGCTCGTTGTCTAATTACTCAAAGATATTTTTATTGATGTGAAAATGAAGCTTTCTTTCGTAAACAGGCACCAAAGTCACGTCCTTGTGTTGTTTGCTGTGTGTTGTGTTATTTCCAATGAACCGGTGAAAAAAACGTCATGATATGTTGTTATTCACAGTAAACAGCTGAAATTTGTCCTGTAGAAACACAAACTGGATTTATGCCTCAATAAAGTTTGAAAAAGGAAGATCCAATGACCGACCATGTCATCTGTCTTTAATTACTTTAGTTGAAAGCTAATTTAGAAGCGACATTTTAAACCAACTACAAGTTAAGCTAGTTTAGCTTGAAAGGGATCCGTCCCTACAGAGCTAATCTAAACAGATGACCAACAAGTCACCCTTTAATCACGTGACCCTTTAATCACATGGCCCCTCCAGCTTTCGAACCAGATAGCCATTCTGCTGATATTCTTTCTGCCCCCCAGCTCAAACTGGTTAAACTGGATTCTGACCCCGTATTGACTCTGTGGGTGTGACGTCGTCATCGATCAAACTGGGACGGCGCTTGTCGATACCTAATCAGATTTCAGCGGCGCTGCACAGGCAGGACGTGCACAAACAACATCGGTCCAGCTGATTTTCTATGATTACGCCAGTAAATGCCTTTCATAAAACTTATTTTTAACAACCTTTGGGAGAGGTGACAGGAGAAGCGTGTTTAATGGAAATAGCAGTGTTTTGGCTCCACCTAAGTGATTAACAAAGAAGAAATTCACATTTCCAGTTGATTCACAAATTGTTTTTGCTTTACTTGTGGCTACACCTAAACTCTGGGTTTTATTTGGAGAAATAAACCACCATTTATGGATCTCCCTCGCCTTTCTCTTGGCTTGATGGCGCCTCCGCGGGTTCGGCGGCCTCTGCGGCGGCCTCTGCAGCTTCTTTCTTGGACTCGCGATTGGGGGTCCCGTTCAGGATGCTCTCGGAGGTCTGCAGGGTCTGGAAGTGCTTCCTGGAGCCCAGCAGCGAAGGGTTGTTGACCAGGGTGTAGAGCAGCTGCCAGCGCGAGCGGATCCTCCGCCGGCTGGTCGCCTTGTTTGGCTGGATCCCTGAAATCACGGAGGAGCAGGCTGTCAGGGCGGAAGGGAAACAGTAAACCCAGGGAGCAGAAACAGCCGAACGGCGCTTCAGGAGGTCGCTACCTTCTTCGGCGTCCCTTATCCTCCGCCCAACGGGACCACCCTCCACCATCAGGTCCAGCAGCAGGCCGCAGAAAGCCTTCATCACCGGGTGAGACTGGCTGACTTCCACCTTCAGGGAGTGTGTGTAGTACCTGAAGGCTGCGGTTCGAACAAAACATCAGCTACGCCTGTCGGTGTGAGCGGGAGACCTCCCGACCCCTACCTGGGTCGTAGGCCTCCGCCGACCGGTGCAGCAGACTGATGTCAATGCGGCCCAGGTGGAGGATGTTGTACAAGGCTGTGATCACCATCCTCCATATGGCGGCTATCAGTCCGACCACAGTGTTGATCAGGAAGAGCAGGTAGGTTAGCAGGAAGAGACTGTCCCTGCGAACAAGGTCGGCGCCTTAGGTGCACCTCGAAAGACCCCAAAACCAGGCGGGCTTCACCGACCTGTTGTTCAGGTCTCTGGTCCCGGCTTCCTTCTTGATGAAAGCGAACTTGGCGAGGACATGCTGCAGCGCGGTGACCAGCAGCAGCGTGACCCAGGCCGGCCTGAGACATCGGAGGCAGAGAGGTTCTGCGAGCATCAGTCGTCTGGGAAGGGACTGCGGGGCGGGTGGACACTCACCAGGACTGCTCCACGACTTCAAACACGATGAGGTTGCGCCGGTAGAAGACGGGGACGATGACCAAGAACACCAGGAAGAGGAAGCAGATGAAAAACACGACGGTCTGAATGGCCATTCCTGTAGCAGCAGAAACAGTTAGCACGCGTTTGAAGCCACTGTGAGGGTCGTTTTGGGGGTAAAGGTCAGCTGTACCGAGGCTGACGACGGCAGCCTGATACCCCGTCAGGCCCATCCAGCAGACGATACCGGGTTTGGACGGGCTGATGGTCTTCTGGCTGTTATACAGGCTGTAAACGTCTCCTTTGTAGAGGCCCTTCAGGTTTGACCTGAAACAAACCACTCCTGAGTTCTGATCCCTCAGCTGTACCTCAGCCTGCCACCAGGGGGCGACTGTGGTGTTTCAGTTGGGTTTTACCTGTGAAGAATCATGGACTTCATGAGCATGATGAGGTGGACCAGACAAGACAGGGTCGCGGCACACAGGTAGCAAACTAAAAGAAATGTAAAAGTGAGCTTCTTCTGAACACCAGCGCGGTTTAAACCGGCAGCAGACGGTCCGGCGGACCTTCCAGCAGCCACGTGTAGAAGGTCACGATCTGCACAACCTCCATCCTGTCCTCCGACAGGACGATCCCGAAGCTCAGCAGCAGGAAGGCGATGTTTTCGTCGATGCCAGCGCGGACGATGTGCAGCGTGGGGACCACGGTCACGACCAGCAGCAGCGCCGTCTGAGGGGAAACCGCACGGTTAAGTCAACCACCGGGGCGGCGCTGATGGGAGGGGCTGCAGCTTACGTGGTAGATGGCCAGGAAGGCCACGAACGCCGACACGGCAAGTTTGAGCGGAAACCGAAACACTGAAAGACAAATGAAGTTGTTGTTTTGACTTTTAAGGGAGGTTTGGGAAGGTGAGCTGTGTGTAGGTCCCAAAAACCTTTGTCTGGGAGGTAAATGTAGCTCCTTGGCAGCTCCAGGATTCGCTCAGCCAGTGATGGTTCGTCTGCCGGAGAAGAGCTGGAACACAGAATTACAGGCACAATTACGGTCAGGCTAAAAAAACAACAACAGAATTTTAAATCCGGTTTATAGAGACGAGAAAACCTGAAAATGGGCCACTAGCAAGACCCGTTTTTGGACTTTTGTCTCAAAATCAGACGCTCACCTGCTGTTGGACGACCTTTTTTTGAGAAGTGACTTCATGTAATCAGAGTAGTAGCTGCTGTCCAGGTCCTGTTTGAGGTGAACATGGATAAAAATCCAATTTGGTGAATTTTGCCTTGGAGGTTTTCTTCTTTGGATCGGAAAAGAAAAAAAAGCCTCAGCTTTGAACAATCTTTCAAAAAAACCCATCACCTGCCTCCTTGGTCATAATCTGGCCTCTGAATTAAACCTGCTTATTCCTGGAAAAGCTGATTATGTTTCACATTGCTGAGATGGGCGCTGCAGCAGAGGCCAGAGGAGAAGACGATGGTGGGCAATGGACGATGGACGCCGACCTCTCACCTCTTCTGTCTTTGGTCCTTTGATCGACAGGAGCAGAAACTGCACGCAGAGGAATGCCAGACACGCCAGCTGAGGGAGGCTTGCCAGCAGACTGTAGTATTTATAGATCTGTGAGGACGAAGATGGAGGAAACTTCAAAGATCAGAGACCCTCAAAGTTGTTGGTAATAAAAACACTGTAAAAGGGCGCCGCCTAGTGGCGATGTGAACGATTGACCTTCTCACCTCCGGGGTCCTCGGGCAGTCGACCTTCTGCCAGAGGAGGACGACCAAGTGGGTGAAGGAGAGCAGCGTTCCGAACACGTAGCCAACTTTGCGCTGCAGCGTGTTGCAGAGCAGCAGAGGGTAGAAGAGCAGCGGGTAGTAGAAGATGGCCGCCACCTTCATGTACTCTGGAAGACAGCAACCGCCGCCTCCGTCAGCGTCTCACACCAGCCGAGGATGCTGTCCTGAGGGGAGCGGCACCTTTGATCTCCGCTGGGGTGTCCTTGCAGAAGGGCAGAGGGTCCGGCGCCACGGTCAGCGTGGCCAGTTTGCTGAACACCAGCCCAAACACGGCCATGGCCGCGCCTTTGTTCTGGCTCTGGTCCAGGAAGTTGGCGGGGCTGCGACAGCGGACAGGAAGAGTCAGAGCCGGGAGGGGCGGCAGCCCGTTCTCCACCGGTCGCGGGCTCACCTGAAGACGCTGGAGGAGCCTCTGGTGAAGCCTTGGCACAGCTTGTTTTTGCGGCAGAGAACAGCCAGGATCAGCACCATCACCAGCTGCGGGAGGGCGTTTGATTACACATTTATTACACATGTATTACACATGTATTACCCCTCTGACCAGGCGCCTGGGCTGTGGCTACGCCTAAAGAGAAACGATCACAGTTTCCTCACCGACAGCGACAGCACGCATGTGTGGAAGAGCGCGTCGTCCACCGTGGGGTCACATGGTAAGATGACCCTGAGGGCAGGGAGATGGTTTGAGGTGAAAACCGTCCGCTTTCTCGACCTCGGCTTGTCCTGCTCGGCTTCTGCTGCTTGGTACTCACTCTTTGGGCCGCGTGGTGGGCTCCGCCTCGTCCGTGTAATCGTAGTAGGAGTATTCGTACGCGTCCACCTGGCTCTGGTTCATGGCAGCCGCTCTGTCGGGGAACAAACGTCTCCTCCGGATCTTCTCAGGTCACCCGGCTCGGCGGTGCACAGCAGAAACCAGAATCACGGAGGCATTCCAGCCGGGAAAAGAGCAGATTAGCCTCCCAGAGGGGAGCGAGGGAGGGACAGAGGCTCAGGAAAATCCCCCCAGAAGAAACCACCTTTTCCTCTGGAATCTCGGCTCATTAGTCACCACAGAGCAGCCGAACGCCTGATTGCTCATTTCGTTTCTCTCGAACAAACGAGAGGTCAAATTTGATGCTTCCAGCGGTGTCCGTCGTCTGCGGCACATTTAGTCCAAACTGAGGGATGATTTTTACTCAGCGCCTGTAAACGAAGATGTTTTTCCTGTACATTTGTGCGACTTTCGTCTTACTTTTGTTCGTTTCTGGCTGCAACTTTCGCCTCCCTCTGCTGTTACTCAACAGACTAATCTTGTAATAAGATGTAAATCTCTGATTAAATCAGCTCAAGAAAGGTCAAAACTGCACATGCAGCCTGAAGCCTCTGGGTTTACACTTCTGAAAGAGCATTGTCATCAAAGATAGAAGCTGAGTGAAACCTAAAGCGTTTGTGTCCACGGAGGTCGTGGCTGCGCTCTCCTTCAGGAGGTTTTTAGTGTTTTTAGAGCACAAACCAGCAGGATTTCCCAGGAGTTCTGGTGAAAACCAGCGATGGAGGCCCCAGAGAGACTGGCTGAGTGGATTTTCAAGGATTTCCAAACCCACCATGCTCCCCTGCCCATCAGTGTCCTGGAACTGGTGCTTTATGGGAACTATTTTTTAATTTAAAGTCGACTAAAGACTGACAATTTGTTTTATATGTGTGCGTGCCTGTGTCACGTGTCATGTGCTAATGCGGACTGAAGGGGGCGCTGCAGGACCGAGCACCTGCAGTTAGCAAACCTTCATTTCCCATTTTCAAATGAAGGAAAAGCCCCCAGAAAGCTGGCTGAATCAATGACAGCATGAATATCACATTTTATTGACAGAAGAGATGAACAGTCTGACAGAAAGATCTGCCTGATCACTGAAAAACCGAAGAAAAGAAAGACTAAAAGGTGGATTCTGGCTACTTTGTGCACAGATCTAAATATCACAGTAAGACGAGAATAAAGTGACTGCTTAAAAAAGAGAAAGAAAACACGCCCAATCTCTGATATGTGAGGAGAAAGACAGAACAAATGTGTGAAAAGCGTCAGCCTTCGAACCGCCGCGAGCGTTTGTGGGCAGAGGTTTTTAGTTTTTGAACATGTCACAGAGGAGTTTCTCCATGGGAGTGTTCCCGATGGTCCTGTGGAAGAACAGCAGCTCTATTCGCTCTGAGGCCACGAAACGCAGCGAGGGGAGGAGGAGGAGCAGCTTTCCGAACCTGCGGACGCCAAAGAGGACACAAAGTCAGGCCAGAGCGGCCCCCCGCGTAGCTGCGGTTCGCTAGCTTGACCCGGTACCTGGCCGGCTGGCTGGAGTAGTGTGAGCGGATGTGCTGCCCCAGCATCACCTGGGACTGATCCTGCAGGTTCTCCACCTGTTCTGGGTCCTTCAGACCCCGGGTCTCTGCAGGGGACACCATTCGAGCGGAGTCAGGGCCAATTCGTGGCCTCCCGCGAGCACGCTAGCCCGGACGCTGGGCCCCTCACCTGGCTTGAACAGCACGATGGCCTTGAGGCAGGCGAACTCGGTGGGATCGACGGCGAGGGCCTTGAAGCGGCTGAAGACCTCCTGCAGGAGGCGCAGGTCCAGGCTGGGGTAGCTGCCCTTGCCCTGGATGCCGGGGCAGAGGTCGGGCAGCGAGAGCAGCGGGCAGCTGTCCAGCGGTAGCGACCACTGGATGGCGCAGAGGAGGAAGAGCTCGCTCCACGCCTCCTCCAGCAGGATCACCTGGCGAGACAGGGCGCTGCTGTTCAGCCCGGTGGGGGGGGTGGGGGGACGGGGGGCGGAGACTGGCTCCTCACCTGGTCTCTGAAGGGCAGGTTGGAGAAGACCGGCAGGTTCTTGGCCCACTTCACCGACATGAAGAGCAGCCTGGCCGAGGTCTCGTAGACGTTCTCCGAGCTGGACGGGTACAGAGCCAGGTGGTACTCCGAGGACGCCCGCTCCGGCTCGTTGCTGGTCACGTCGATGTTCTCGTCCACTGAGGGGCAGAGAAGAAGAGCTCAGCGCAAACCCGAGGGAGCCGGCCCAGCCTCCTCCGCTCCTCCTCACCATCCTCGGGCTCCAGCTTGGCGCAGGTCTCGGCCGTCATCAGGCTGGCCATGAAGCGGTGGTTGTTCTGGGGGCTGACGCAGCGCTGGGGGGCCACCGAGGAGCTGATGGACATGGAGGAGCTGATGTGGGGCCACGTGAGGACGGACCCGGTGGAGGAGGATGGCGGTGGAGGAGGAGGAGGAGGAGGTGGTGGTGGGCTCCCGCGTGGTGGCCAGGTGCTCTTTCTCCGGGTCGATGTCGATGGCGTCGAGGCGGACCTGCGCTGTGCTGCGGGGCTGTCGCTCATTCTGCACGGCTGCGGGAGGGAGGGGCGGGGTTTAGGCCTGACCTTTGACCCCGGCGCCCCCCACCCGGCTCACTCACCGTCCTTGTTCATGCCCGCCTGCAGGCACTTCTTCAGCCGGCAGGCCTGGCACTGGTTGCGATGGGCCTTGTCCACCGGACACATGCCGGTACCGGCCTGGCACCTGGGGGCCCACGAGCCAACCAGTGAGAACCTCCAAACCCCGCCCACTGCCCCACCCTCCCACGGTGCACCTCTCACCGGTAAATGAGCCTCCTCCCTACCCTGCGCTTGAAGAAGCCGCTGCAGCCGTTGCAGGCGTAGATGCCGTAGTGTTTGCCGCTGCTGGTGTCGCCGCACACTTTGCAGACCAGCGCCGGGCTCGGGGCCTTCCCCGGGGCCGGGCTCTTGGCTGTGGGTCAGACCAGACGGGGCAGACCCGTTAGCGCGCCGCGGTCACGCCGCCGCCATCTGCAACAGCTGTTTGGCTGGAAAATCTGATTGAGCTGCTTAAATATGCCACGACGTGAACACGGAAGCTGGTTTATCCAAATTAGCACCATGATTGCTCATTAATTCAGATCAAACCGCCGACCGGACTCGTCTACCGGAGGCTCAAGGCTGATGTTCGGGTTCTTTTGCTTGATTATTCTGATTTCGACACTAAAACTAAAACTGACTTTTAGCTGGTCCTTTGTGAACGTGAAGCTTTCTTAAAATTTGGCTTTTTAATGCTATTAAAGCTACATTCTCTGGGAATTTAAAGGTAAACAGACGTATAAACCAAACCTATTGTGTTTCTGATGCTTTTGTTCGAGCCTGAGTGATTTTTTTGTGGTTCGTTTTGGAACATTTTCAGGAATTCTTTAACTTTTCAGTTATTTTCTGAATCATTTTCAGAAGCAGATTCATGTTGGTGGCAGAGAAGATCAAAGCATCCAAAACATATTTGAGTTTAAGGGTAGAATTCTAATTTGGAAGCGGTGAGTAAAAAGAAGCGGAGCCACGACCACCTGTCGCTCCTGCCGCTCCCACGTCCTACCTCTGCTGTCGTCGGTGCCGCCGCTCCCAGAGGATTCGGTGGGGGACGCGGACGCCATAAGGGGGATCTTGGGCAGATGATCCTCCATCATTGTCGGTTGAAAAACTCGGAAATAAAGGTCAATAAACCCAAACTGGGTCAAAGTGGCTCCTGGACGCTTCAGGCGAGGTTCAGCCTCCGGTCTGGGAGGGCGTTCAGGTGCGTTTGGGCGCCACCACCAGCTCCAGCTCCCACTGGTTCCAGCGTCGGCGTGTCCGGCGGGGCTCGCTCACCGTCTGCGGGGGCTCCTCGGTGGCAGCTCCTCAAAAGGGAGCCCTGGGGAGACGGGGGCCGGAGGGGAGGATTAGCTCCACGCGCTGTGTAAGCAGCAGGCTCATTTGTCATCCTCTTAATCTTTACCGCCCATCCTCTGGATCAATCAGTCACATTGCCAGAACGTCGGCCGGGACGTGCCACGGAAGCGGGAGAGGACGGACGCCGCCGGGGGGGGCAGGGGTGTAACCTTAGAGCCCCTGCTGCTGCCGGTGCTCCTGTTAGCGACCAGCCGTCACTCAGCGCTCCTCTTCACTATCTGCATCTGCAGAGATGATGACACCGGGGCCATCGGCTTTTTATAACTTGTGTTTCTCCTCCAAATTCCAACTCCTTTTTCCTCCTTATTCTCCCCCTCTCTCCGCGTAAGTCTTTTATCTTTCTCATTCCCTTCCTCCCATAATTACCCCCAGTTTTTACAAAATACCTCCCCATTAACTCCACTTCCCTCATTTCTTAAGCCTTAATATCACCCGTCTGGAGGGACAAGGTCGGGGGGGGGGGTCCGGGGGGGTCCGGATGGTTCTGATGGGGCTATCTCAGCCCGCCGGAGGGGTCTCACGTGTGCGTTCTCCACACACCTGAGATTGATGTGCAGGTGGTGTTTCCGAGGAAAAATACCCGAAAACTCGTTTGTTAGCAGCTCAAACAGCGTCGATGAAGATGATGATGATGATGATGATGATGATGATGATGATGATGATGATGCTCATTTCTGTTGGCGAAAAAGACATTTTTATAGTCAGATCGAAGCAAAAGCAACAAATAATAACACTTGAGCTTAGTTCCTTCCTCGGTTTGACTGTTCGAAGCTGATGTGGCGACGTGTAGCCTAGCTTGCAGCTAAAGGCTTAGCCACAGTGAACCGTTTTTGTGGCTAGTTGTTTTGTCCATAAAAGCGTCAAACCCAGATGAAGGTAAACAGACATCGTTTGTCGTCCTGGTCGTGCACAGTTGAGCGGAGAATAATGGTCCCCGTGTTCCTGACATCTGCGCGTTAGCATCTGATGCCGCTTCTTTTCTCTTTTTGACCCATTTGGCCCTAAAACGAGCTCATGAACGGACACACAAACACAGATGACCAGTTCCAGCATCTGATGTTTGTAAAACAAAAGAACAGATGGGTAAAAAAACAAAAGTCCCGTCTGACTGGCAGCACTGGAAACAAAACGGCTCTTTCAGCCGCTAACGGCTAACTAGAAACATTTCAAATAAACAAACCAGGGATAATCAAGACTAACTTCAAACACAACGAATAAGCCAAGGAATAATTCCCAAGTTTCTGGGATTCACTTGTGTCCTCTTAACAAGGGAACAATGGGACAGTTGTGTTGTGGCGGAGGAAGCGTAACATTGGCGCTAAAGCGATAAACGTGCTTGCGGCGCAGAATTATCGTCCCCGTCAGCAGGTTCCAGCTCCAGCACAACAAGTCGGAGCATAATTGGAAAAACAAAGTGGAAATCAGTTAAGCAGATTAAGGCCGGACCACCTTTTGTCTGCCGGGCCTCCAGCAGAAGAAGAGGGGGAAGATGCCCAATTAGCTCAAAAGATTAAAAGAGCAGCGAATTTGCCTCCTCGTGGGCACCTCCAGCCATCTGGTGGCTCGATCCCGACCCTCCGCCGCCCCACTGTTGACCTTTGGGGAGATTTTCCACCTAATTAGCGCTTCTCAGATCGGATCGGTGCCGGGAGGCTTTCTGCCTCACCTCACGCCACTGCAGAGCTCATTTCAAATGTTTTCTCAGAAACGGTTCAGGTAGAACGCCTGGCGCCCCCTGGCGGCCAGGTGCGGTATGCGTCCTACAGCCGCGCTCTCAGTCCCCATCACCTAGGTGTGCGTTCAGCTGCTTTTCTGATCCAAATCTGAGATTAACGACCTGATTCGTTTGATCCAGGTGTACATTTTTCCTCACTTCTCTTCTGCGCTGGTTTTCTGGGGCCCAAACGCAGAAGAATCCACTTTTTTCTGGTTGTTTGATGTTAAAATTGTTCTGAATCATCATCAGGTTCATCTGGACTAAAGAGAAGAATGCAGTCTCTTTCATGTATTATTCAGCATTTTTCAGGTAGAATCTGCTGCTTTTAATATCACAGGAGCCAAAGGTCGGCGTGAGCGAGTTATTGCTGATTATTATTTAAAACCCTCCTCCTAAATAAAGTGAGGAATGCAGAAACGGGGTCAGGGGGAAGGTTTGTGAAACCCTCATTACCAACGGCTGCCGATCAAACAGAAGGATCTCCGTTCAGAAATGGGCCCCTGAGGGCCAAGAGCAGGGGTAATAAAGGGAAAAAGGAGCGATTCTGCTCATCATCATCATCTTTTTTCAGATCCTAAATGAAATGATCGAATTTTGACGGCTGATTAAATGCGTTAACCCCCGGAGGAGGCCCCGGGACGGATTTAATCATGGAAATAATTGCTCTAACGAGGCCACGGCTGCATTAAAGTGACACCTGCTGCAGGAGTGTGACCGAGCAGATCAGATCAGATCGGCTCTCTATGTTTAGAAAACGCATCTGTGCACACAGCGCGCCGGCGCCGGCGGCCCGGCCAATGGTAGCGCGCGGCTACTTTACATAATAATGCTAAGCTTTAGCAAGTTTTAGGTGTGGACTTGCTTACACGAGCAGGCCATAGATTATGGCAGGACAGATAGATTAGAGGAGCAGCCTCAGATGGGGACTCGCGGATGATTAGAAGAGCTGTGTTATGTAACAGTCAGGACGGACGCAGGTTGGACGCAGGTTGGACGCAGGTTGGACGCAGGTTGGACGTCTCCAGACGTTCCTGTTTTGGGAACTTTTGGTAACGTCCGCAGGCTGAGGCCTGTGAACGCAGCCTGGTTAGAGGGTTCTCTGGTTTGAACAGACGGGGCACACACACACACACACACACACACACACACACACACACACACACACACACAGAGTTGTCATTGATCATGAAAGGGCCTGGAGGAGGAGGAGGGTGTAGATGAAGGATGAAGGCCAGTAAATCTGATCTGTGCTGACAACAGCACCTCACATCAGCTCTGCATCAGTGTGTGTGTGTGTGTCTGTGTGTGTGTGTGTGTGTGTGTTATATAACAACGTGATGAAGCTGCCTCTCTGGGGATGTGATTGGCTGCTGAGCCTCTTACCTGTGCGTCAGGTGTGTGAGACTCAGCTCTTCATCATCGGCGCTTCCTCGTTAATCTGTGTTTCTAAGGAGAAGTGAGTGAATTCACCTCCACGTTTTCAG
>CAAE01010829.1:12893-25742 GCA_000180735.1 Tetraodon nigroviridis | reverse complement strand
TGAGTCATTAGGTCCATATATAACTACCTGAGACTTCTCTCTGCTAGCGGGTCCTGTGCAATGATGGCAGAGGGATGTGATACTGTCTGTGTCGCTGCAGGCGGGACAGAAAGAAGGAGAAGAAAAAAATTAACATACTTTGACTCTGCAGCAGCACCATAGTTTTACTTTAAGATGTTCCTTAAAAGTTTGCTGTGGAACTCTACCATTTTGTAGAAAATATGTTGCATATACGGCCTAATAAGACAAAACAGTATTGACCTGATGTGTTGTGTTATTGTATATTCCCAAAACAGAAAGACAGGATGAAAAACATGCTACCGAGAGTTTAGAAATAAATTTTTTCCATCCAACTGCCAAGAAAGCGCATAAATCCCGGGCAAAGTGTTATGATTATCACATTCTGAGCAAATTAGGACAAATTTTGATGTCAGAAAATCATACCGTCATAGCTTTCTGCCCCGCTCTCATTATCTCTTTTTGTCTTTGTTTCTTTCTAGATGAGTCCATCAATCAACGCAGCTCTAATCAATTAATTGTGAGCTCCTAACAAGCCTCTATTTGTTTCTTTTTTCCCCCAACCTGCAAAATGGCTTTGAGGAAATAAACAAGCCCAGAGAGAGTGGGAAAATCTACAAAGTTCAAATGACGCACAGTCATTACCATCACAAAGGACAATGAGTACATGATGGTAACAAGAATGATGCCAACTTGTTAAAGAGACAACGTGGAGCAAAAGTGTCTGGAACTTATGTCAGCATTAGAAAGTCTGTGGAACAAACAAACATTCGGTCACAGCAGAGAATACAAATAAAACCTGACAAAAAAGTCCAATTAACAATGCATTTTGTCTTCTCTTAAAAAATAACTGTTGACTAAGGGTGTTTGGATTTGCAGTAACCTTATGACTGGCTAAATTCAGAAATTACCTTATTTATTAAGCTTGGGGGTGGGGTCAGATCATATCACAGTCTGTGCTGTACAGTGATTAATGATTTATGACTCATGGAATGGTTAACAGATGGCAGTGCATGTAATTCTTAACTGATGTGACTCAGTTGACAAACTGCACTCATAAATACAAATACACTGACATGTTTAACACACACATACACACAAGGTCATCATCAGTAAAGGCTGTTGTTCACTGTCTGGAAATTAACTAACCCCAAACCTAACCTTTAACCATAAAGCATCCTTTCTACAAAATGGTGTAAAAACTCACTGGGAATTAAAATTCAAATCAATACATTTTTCGGAGCCAGTGTGTGCTCTGTGGATTGATAAATGTCTGGCAATGATGCCTTCAGGAGTTAATGAATAATAATAGTTAAACAATTTAAACTCATCCAGCCGAAAAGCCATAAAATCATTAACAACAGATAAGATATCATTTTAATTTAAATGTTTTTAGTTCATGAAAAAAAAAACAAAAATAAAAGAAAACAAAAACTCCAGTGAGTTTGTAATTTTAATATTTTATTAGTAATTGATTAACTTGGCAGTCTGGGCTGCTTCACTTCCCTGAGCGGATTAATTGGGAAGTTTAAAAGGAAGTTTAATTGGGTGATATATTAAACCAGCCTCCCCTTCCAGAAGGTGTTTACGCTCTAATAAATGTTTTTAGTGACATCAGGAGCGAGAAGTGCATCAGACCAGGTGTGCGTGTGGCTGGTTATTTTCTAACCAGTTTGACTAGTGCCGTAGGGGTGGAGGATAACCTGAGAAGATGTCTCATTCACATCCCTGAGGCTCAAAGAGTTTGAGCAAATGAAATTTTACCAATCAGAGGCTTTGTGCATTATATACAAACAGGTTTAACAGCCTTGCTATATGAGGTTGTATTGGGCCAAGGCGGATGAACATGAGCTAAAGAAGTCTGTCAGTTTAGTAACAACAACAAGTGTGTGTAGGAACCATACAGACATTGAGTGAGATTGTCCTGGACTGCCAGAACCTGGACATTTGGCTGGGAACGAAGAGGCTGATCTACGGGAAAATCTTAACATATGTGCACTAAGGCGTGGGAAAACGCACCCTCAATTTCATGGCAGTGCTTTACCAACACAAAGAGTGATAAAGCTTTACTGATTGCTTAATAGGGATATTTAAAGACCAAACATCTAAAGAGGTGAAAGCAGAGGAAGAAAAAGAAGAAGAAAAAGAAAGTGTTTCAGTATTTTTAGTATTATTGTAGTAGTGTATCAAAGGCAGCTGGTCTTTTTCCTATGTTCTTGAAAACGAGCGGTCTCAAAACCTCTACATTGAGTCATAAAGAGATTAAACAGAAATGCTTGAAAAAAAAAAGAAATGAAAGAGTTTTACTTCCCCGAAATACTTCTTCTTCAAGATAATTGTGATGTCAAAACTGAATATTTGCATATGGGATGTCAGCTTTCCCTCTCGAGACCTGTCACACCGCATCTTGTGATACGCTGCATGATTAGACAGCTAATGCTGGCATGACTCGACCACCTCTTGACAGAGATTTAGCAGATCTGCTTAAACTGAGCTACACGTGGTTTCACTTAAAGACTCCTGGTGCGATGTGCATTTAACACAATACTGTGAACTGGGTGTGTGGATTTAGATTAAGGTGTGTGTGTGTAGTAAATCTCTTGCACATATCAGCAATAAATGCTCATGTGTGTGTGTGTGTGCTGATCTGGGAGTGTGAGTACTCGATGTACCCACAAATGAGCAACTAGTGCAGCGTGACCCTGTGGTCAGTAGATAGAGCCAGCCTGCGCTCACTCAAAAGGCACATGCATGCACATGCACGCACATGCATGTATGAATATTCAGCTGCAGCATAGTCTTCGTTGTGTGCCTGTGTCTGTGGGTATCGAGATGACCACCACCCCCTCATTAACTCTTACATGCTGGAAACAATCAGTGCGTTTGCCCCAGTTGCGGGCCAGAAACAGGCATTACAGACCTTGAGCCCTAGCATTAGAGAAGCCTCGATCACCACAGCCTGACTGACCTCAGATTGGATCCAGCTTTCCAAACTCTGGGCACCACAATCTCAGCAACCCAAATGAAAATAGCCATTGCCTCCTTTCAACTATATATGTTAGACGGCTGGACATAAAATATATTGACTGTCATAATGTCACCTCAAAACTTGAAAGTTCACGTTTGATAGAGTTAAAAGAGTGAGGTGAGTGAACCATTATTAAGGACTTATTAGCACATGCAATGAAAAAGTCTTAAAATCCAATTGATGTATTTTTTTCTTTTTAAATTCTGCTCCAAAGGTGAGGAAATACAAATTGAAGAAAGCATTTACTTAGTTTTCAACATCCCAGAGAAAATACACCTACTCATAAATACATCTTAGCTCAATACTGTGATTCTGTGTTGTCACTGAAGGTTTCTGTCATTTAAATGGATTTAAAAAAAAAAAAAATATATATATATGGCAAATATATTGGTCTCTTTCTATTTATTATATTGGCGTTTTAACTAAGAAAAAGATTAACAGTAACGAAAGGTATTTTATGTCATGTAGCTATTATCATTCTCACATGCACAAGATCTCAGTAGTTCCACCTAGAGGTCGTCTTGTGGAAAGACTGAATAACCCACGTGACAAAGAAACATGTATAAACATGCAACTCCACACATTGTGTCAGCTCTTTGTGATCATGGAAAGGTATAAAAAAGCCTTGAATACTATTTAGACAGTCAAAACTCCACACAAACACACACAGGCCAAGCGTCAGCGAGGGTTGGCCACGCTGTTATTCCAGGGCACCTTGGCTGAGATGACTGTGTAATCTCCAGGGTGGAGTCCATATTGGGTTTCTAGGCACTTCACTGTTTTTGGTCATTTTCTTTTGTGATTTGGCCAGAGTAAAAAAAAAGAGAAGAGGAAAAACTAAGAGCAAGAGAAAGCAGGAAAAGAGACAAGTGTGGGCTGCTTTTGTTTCTGCCCAGTGTATTGTTGATGAGTTGTAATGTTGTGTAATACAAGTGGTGGTTAACCTCAATGGCCAAGTAGGAAAAAGAGAAAAGAAAGACAATAGGGGAAAAAGCAATGGAAAAAGAACGATGTTGCGTAATAAAGCTCCACCCATTTTAAAAGGAGATCATCACCACTTTTTGTGCAAAAAGATTCCTCTCCCTGATGAACACACCTTAGGGCTGCAATACAAAAAAAGGTTTGTTGTTGTTTGAGGTTTGTTTGTCGTTTGACATTTGTTTTTCTGTCCAAGCAGGCTGCTGTGAGAAGATTTGTCACAATTTTGGTTTAATAGAGGGGAGCTGGTACGATTAAAAAAGTGGCAAAACAAAAGTGCCCCTCCTTTGCATTTTATTCTATTAATGGTAGAATTGAGAAAAAGATGAAAATGATGATGTGTTTACTTAAAAGGAAAGAAAATAGAAAAAGAAAAATATTGGTTATACAATGTTGTGCTCGGAACTGCCCGGCAGGAGGCCTAAAGGAAGATGAAAGGGTTGCAGAGTAACGGGTTAGACAAAGACAGTTGCTTCCCTTTGGGCCACCACTGAAGGTGACATCCAAAATTAGAAAAAGACAGTGTCCTCACCCCCTTTTAATGTGATTTTAATGCTTGTTTGAGCAAGTAGCAGACAGTTACTGTCCCAGTTGTTTCAACTGCTGAGTTTGTTAATGAAGATACATTTAGAAGATGAAATGGAAAATGACTTTAGTTTTATCCTGCTAAATTGATGGATAATAGCTGACAACTAATATTAACAAATACTAACATTCAGATTCAAGTCTGTTTGTCCATTCTGGGCCACTGTATAAACAGAATGAAGCAACATTCAAGCACCATTGGAGTGGGCCCCGAGTTGGTATTTATATATTATGTCACTGCTGAGTGTTGAGAACACCCCAGTTATTATGTTGTTTAAAATCTAAAAAAACTTTTTTTTATATTTTTAATAATTTTAATTCTTACTAAGTGACCCACATGTAAAGCCTTCTCTGTTCACAGAAAATGTAGTAGCATAATTTGTAATTAACTGTTTCTTAAGACTTACTGTAAAGTATTGTAACATAAAGACAAAATTAATCCATAAAATCCATAAAAATTCACAGATAAATCACTAATAGAAAAACAAGCTTCAGTTTAACAGTGTAATTATCTCCGGCTAAAGCCAATTTTTGCGTGAGAGCAAAGGCGCGTCTCATAAGAGATAAGAGGAGATTGTTTTGATATTTTGGCGGCCATCTGCCGCAGCGAGCTGTCGTGGCTTTTGCAACGGATGACGGACTGAGTGGCTGCTGGGAGGGGCCAAATCGCGGCACGCACACACTACCTGAATTCCAACAGTAGTCCGAGTCAACATTTACCACTTGTGCTCCTCCTCAACCCTGCAAGAGCGGGAGGAGAAGGGTGAGCACTGTGCAGGAGCTGAAGAGACGAGAGAAAGGAGGGGAGTGATTTTCTCTACCAGATCAGGGAAGTTGCAGAAAGGCAGGAGGAGGGCAATTGTGGAGGAGTGTGTGTGGTGGAGGGGGGCGAAGGGGTCAGAGGAAAAGGGAGGATAAAAATCCTGCTGAGGCAGCAAATCTCCACAGTGGCACGAAGCCAATGTCAAGTTACTGAATGAGCTGGACGTAGGTGGACTGTTAATACATAGTCAAAAATAGCCACGTGCACAAACATACAAGTTGTCATACAAAAGCACACACATAAATACACATGCACTACACACACACACACACTCCATATATGTGTGATTAGGTGCCCTCCCACCCTGTTCCCTCTGGAGGAAACTCGTTACTTTCCTCGTCGCTTCTTGCGTCACGCACAACCTCCTGTCAGCTGAGAAGAACTGACAGGGGCAGGAACCCGCTCGCACAGACGGCCAGAGAGGGGGCTGTAATTACCAGGCCTGCTGAGATGCCCTCTGACCCTCAGACACAGGCTGTTTGACCAGCAGTGGACCGAGAGCGACCGCGGTTGACCCTTATGTGCTCCCCCCTCACCACAAGCCGCTCTAAATCATGAAATATTGTTAAAGCAGTTATTTTACACACCAAACACACACACACACACACACACACATGTTAATTGTTGAATGGTCCCTGAGAAAAGCATCATGTCATACTTCCTAGTTGGGATAATACAGTCATGTGTGATCCCAGTTTACAATCCCACTGAATTTACCGAATTACATATCTATAGTTTTCTTTCTTTCTTTATTTTTTATTATTGGTTGGCTGGGATAGCATAATCTTCCATCACTCTTCTCTGGTGTTTCCTTAGAACTCCTCTAGTTATGAAAGAAAAGTCATATTCCAGTTGCCCTTGTTTTTCTCATTGAAGTGTGTTTAAGGTTCACTGCAACTCCGCTTATCAGGCCAACTTAAGCTCCGACACTCCTGGCCTCCTTCTTTCCCAGCAGTATGTCATGGAGGAGACACACAGTGGAAGGATCTGTAGACTAATGCATGCCTCCTGATCTAGCCTTATCTACAGGTTAGAGTCTATCTCTTTTCTGTCTGAGTTTGAAATCAGAGTGAACGGGTGTGTTAGGCTGGGCAAAGAGTGTATTTACTGCACACACGAGAAGTCAAATATTTTCTGCAAGTCAAATACAAGATAAGGACTTTTAGCAATCATAGCCCACCTTTAATAACAGCCCCTTAGCTTGCCAGCTTCTGTGATTGTTTTATTTTTGTGGTTTACACCCTAAATATTTGGTCTATTCACATCACTCTCATTATTTATACTGCAGCCGACAGGAAAGTTTTTCTCTAGACTGGTTGGAGAAAACTGCTCACACATTATCCCTAGAATTAGTTTCTGAACTTGTAAACACCATATTTATAAGTTAAGATTCAGTGCTAGTCTTCCCTCTACTTTTCACTTAATGTAAAAGGATTTCTTGAACAAAAGTCACCAAATATGCAACAATCATAACAACTCGACCACAAAGGACAATAGAACTGCTCTCTTAATTACAGTTTAAACATCAAGTTTACACTTTACAGCTTCAACAGGAAGGTTTTGAATGGCTACTTAGCCTTTTCAAAACTGTCTAGGCTGGATAAGCAGAACTGCTTGTAGACATACTGTTGTACACTAGCCTCTTAACAGCTCCAGGGTGAGTGTCCGTTCATAATGTCAACACTCAGAAAGTGTGTGTGCACAGCATTCCAACTAACCATTGACTTATTTACCTGCTTCCTGATTTTATCCATTGTCCACACAGGCCTGTATCCTGTGTGGACGTTAAGATTGTTGGGCACCACTGAAACATGCGATGCTTTAATTGTCCTATAGGGAACCCCAGAGGTCAGGAACCACGGCTGCTATAAAATTCCTAATCATTTTGGGAACATGGGTCATTTCTGATGCCAAAACTGTGGGTGAAATTTTGCAGCCGACATTTAAAATAGAACGTGTCATTATATAAGAGCAGATCAGATAGGAAAAAGCTCAAACAAGAGATTATTAATAAATATAGTGTAATTATGGTGTCTTTGCATGTCACAGGCCGCAGTCCTGCGACTGGGTGAAATGGGTTAAACTATGGTAGCGCCAACATGCTTGAGAGGAACTAAAAGCATGTTTTTTATCCACTGTTTCCTTTTCAGACTTACAGAGTTCATGTTAGTTGAATATCATAAATACACATCTCCAAATATGCACACATACAGACTACACCTATTGTGAGTGTAGTCTCTTGCGACACAATCTTGACTTAATTGCAGTGGCATTTACACCCACGACTCCTGGAGTACCTTACACTGCCTGGCATTATTCACAGCTGGTTTACTGTTCCTGGTAGCATAGTCTGATTTAATAGCATCGAAAGCAGGGTAGCTCCAGGGCTATTTTTGCTGCGTGTTAGCGAGACTACAGGCCCCAATAAAACACAGACCACTGTTTAATGAACTGTACATTGACCCCTTTGCAACCTTTTTAAATGTGCTAACATATCCCTGCCGATAATTAACTGGTCTAAAAGAGTATATTAGCAAGAAAGTAGTGAAGGCGTGTGGCCAAAACAATAAAATATATGTACAAAACTATATCCCAGCCTTGAGCAATTAAAATGGAAATGCAGCTTGGGTACGTACAGCTGTTACAAGCCCACAGTGGGTGCTAGAGAAATGCATGCACTCTTGGTAAGTGAGCGGGAGTGAGCTGATGAGAGACAGTGGCAGGGCACAACGTGATTTACACACTGTGAGTGAGACTGCAGACCTATAATCCTGAAGGCACAGAACCAGACAGAGACAGAAGAAAAGAAGAGGGATACTCAGCTGTACATACTCAGCAGGCAAAAACCAGGCGGCACAGGGGAAAGAGTGATCCAGTTAGGCAGGGCAGATAGGCAGATAGGAAAGTTCGAGCGGCCAGACACGCAGGCAGACTGTTAGTCTCTGGTTTGTGGGAATGAGGTAAAGGCACAGTAGTAGGAAGGGTAAATGAAATTAGGGGGTGGAGATATGAGGGGGGAGAAGGAGAAATGGGAAGTATGGGGGATGAAAGTGGATGAATAAATAGAAAAAGGAAGGGGAATGGGTTAAGGAAAGTTAGAAATAAAGAAAAAAAAGATGATAATAAAATTAGTTTTGGAAAGTGAAAATAGATGTTTGATTTAGAGTTAAAAAAGATAAAGAGATAGTAAATAAGAAAAGGGAGGTGTAAGAGTGTGAGAGAAAAGTGTTGGATTGGTGGAAAAAAGGGTGGTGAAGGAAATAAATTAAAAAAATAAATGATATGGAAAATAATTAAAATGTAGATATAAAGAGAAAATATGATAAAATATAAATAATTTAGGTGTTATAGGTATTGAAAAATTTTTTGTAAGTTTTAGTAATTTTGAAATTAAAAATAAAAAGAAAAGGGGCATATTGGGGAAGGTCTCTGGTAGATGGGATTTAGAACAATATACACCCCCGCTCAAACCAAAAAAAAAAAAAAAAAAAAAATCAATTTACTGGGGTTTTGTGGAAATCCACCTGTGTGCATGCCCTGCCAAAAATAGTTTTGTGGACCAAAATATTTTGTCCTAGCAGACCTCAAACATACCACTACAGATTTGCGCCTTTTGTATTTACTAACCAGCATGAATCAGTGTGTAGGATTACAGTATGAGATTTAATCCAGCAAAAGGTTGTTTGGTCGTTTTGTGCCAAGGCCAAGTTCAGGCACGCAGGAGATCCCTGTGAAGCACAGGGCAGTAAATAGCGGGACCACTGGCCAGCCTGCGTTCCCAGTAATTTGTGAATGTGTCTGAGTGCATGTGTGTTTCCTTTGCACAAGTTTCCTCTCTTTGTTTAGACCGGCCCGATCAGTCTGGCTCCCCACTGTGCATGCTGTGGCCAAAATACACACATATATCAAACACACAGCACAAGCAACAGACAGAGTGCTCTCGGGCCACAGAGAGGTGCTGGGAATAAGGGCAAAGGGCACTTTTGATAAAAAAAACAGCAAGGTGTTCGCGCCAGAAAACAGTAATTGGGGGCGGTGAGGGACAACGAGTCAGCGTTTATAAAGAGAGGGAAAGAAAGGCAGAGAAAACTGTGGATTTTAGGAAAGGAAGAAGGCTAAAAAGCATTAAAAAAACAACCCAGGGAGGAGAATAGAATAGAATTTTATTTATCCCAGACATGGGAAATTAATTAGATGTAGGGTAAAGGTACAGCCTGGCCATGGTTCCACATTCACAGATTAACTACAGATAACTGCACACATTCTGTAAGAGATGCGAGAAAATAATAAAATGATATTTTAGAGATTACAATTGACTGTACTGACTCTAATTTTATTAGACAAAACATTATTGTAATAAATCTGATTGGACAGATCTGATAAAAGTACAGTACTTGTCAAACATAAATATGTTTTTGTCATTTTAGTTTAGGTGACATTTAGTTGTCTTTTATTGATTTTGCCGATGAACCTTTCTAAAACTTTTTTAAAAGTTGTTATATTATAATAAATTGTTTTATTATCATAATAATTAGATTTATTATAATAGTTATATGTAATCGGAAAATAAGTGGTCTTTTGGGTATAACAATATTATTGTTACACTGCAAAAATATATAACTAAAATTAACAATTTGCACACTATTGTGGAGGGATGTAATTGTGTGTGTCTTTGTGTGTACTGCCCACAGATCACTGGACATTTACTAATATTTTCATATCTAACCTCATTCATAAATATGTATATACAGTATGTGAGTGTGTGCTGATCACTAAAGCCCATAACAGATATGGATCGGACCATTCTAAACAACGGCGTACATACATGCTCACACACACTTAGCCCCCCTCGGAGTCGTGCTTTTAAAGACGAGGGGCCCTAAATGCCTTACAGATGGACTCCTAACAAACACAACAGTCTGCGCTGGCCCTCAAGTATTCCCAGTATTTGGCCTTGCTGCAATTTACAGCATACTTAGCTAATTGAGAGACTATTATGGTCAAGGCATACATTCTTTGACATACTTACATGATATAAGCATGATATACACAAGATGGTGTGTTTGTCTTATTGTAGCAGCATGAATTTAACCACAGGCGAGTGTGATCTATGGTTCATATAGTGTACTCAGAGCAATGCAAACAATGATGTGTCGAACAGAAACATGTCGGTACAGGTCTGGAAGGTACATTAGAGGGTGTTCCTGTCACTAGATACCGCTGATGGTTTTCCATCCACCACAGGCTAAGTGAAAATAAACACCACTTTGATGACTACATTATTATTTGGCATTTTTAAAAAAGATGTGTGTGTGTGTGTGTGGGGGGGGGGGGGGGGTTACATGTTGTGACAACCAACAATGCAAAGCTAGGCACAACACAAACTTATTAAAAAGTGTAAACCAAGAGCTCATTTAGAGACCACTAACATCTTAAATCATTAGATTTTTGTTTATCATTGTAGGCCATGATGGTAGTTATGCAACAATGGTTAAATAAAAGTCTTTTATTGCAGTTTTCAGCCCATTTAATATTACATTGTGGCCCCTAATTGTCTTTATGTATTATAAAATAAATATGTCAACTGTGGCTGTAATGATTATTTTGAGTTTCAGGTTGCTCTGAGCTGCAAAAACTAAAAAAAATATGAGTAAAACATTTGTACTTCTAAACACCCCCTTAATGCCTTTTCTATGTGTTCCCTTGAGAAAGGAAAATAGAGTCTCTGTAAAAGTTTGGAGAAACTGAGTGCAAATCAGCAGACTGGACCTTCACCGTGAAAGGTGGCACAGAAGCGAGACACCGGCCACTGTTTGAGCTTGTCGTTTGGGTATTTTTCATTGAGTGTGTCTGACAGAAAGATAACACATTGTCACAGAGGTCCATCCATCTTCGTTTCCAGGTTGCTCCTGGAGAATTCAATCTTAAGAGGGTGGGGTTAGACACTTTGGTGATTAATCAACTCCATCCTCGTGTGAGTCTGAGTGGATGTGTGCTTAGAGCTATATGTCTTTGTCCGTGTGTGATAAATCACTGTCTGTTCCTGTACAGGATACACAATGGCCAAGTCTCCTTCAGTCAACTGAAGATAAATTCATCTTGAAGTGATTCGCTGACAATAGCTAGACGAGAAAATAAAATCGTACTCCGTCAACTGCAACATAATGTGCAGTGGGACCAGTCAGTGACTGCTGTTGTACTGGGGAATGGCTGGTGGAAAACGGGAATCTGTCACAAGAAAAGAATGTAAATTGGGTAAAAAAAAAAAAGTCATAACTCTCAGCAAGGACTGAGAATAGCGCAGGAACACATGACACCGCTGGAGAATAATTCTTCCCATCCTGGAGTGATTCACATGTGACACCATAGTTTTTGTTTGTGTGTGCTTTTGGATTATTTATTACAACCTACTGGTGAAAGTGATGTAACTCTGGAATTACACAATGCCAATGCAGTCATACGAGATGAACAAAAATTATTCTAGCAGACAGCTAACTAATTACTATTTAACTCTTGCTGCTTCGATTAAATGAACACATATGATATAATTTGCTATATGTTCATGCAAAGTGATAGAGAAATAAGTACAGGATTAGATTTAGGTTTTTTTGTTTTTTTCTTCTCAGCGTCATTTTAAAACAACAGGATCCTCAAGTTCAAAGGTGTATTCCATGCGAAGGAGTCAGAAATATACCCAGCAACAGAAGTCAACAGGTTCCTCTACCTGCTGCCTGAGGGAAAAACCTGGCCCCAATTTTCCTGCAGCAGGTGTGCCAGGTCAGAACCATCAAAATAACAATTTTGCTGGGATTAAATGAGACAGTGGAAGAGAGTTGCTGCAACAGATGTCAAAAATACTCACGACTGTTACAAGTGGGTGCAGGTCCACGATGTTTACAGGAGGTTTCTGCCTGCGTTTGCAGCTTTACACTAATGAAGCGCTACTAAGTAGAAGTTTATGTTTCCAATCAGAAGACTGATATCGCAACTTTTATCCTGTAGCAAATGAGACGTGCCGCGATCACTGAAGGAGGTCTTCACTGTACATCGGTTCAAGATCATTTGTCCCTGTGCACTACAAAGAGGTCAAAGACCGGTAAACACATAGAAACATTAGAGGATGCTGATGGTGATGAGAGAACAGAAACATAATGGTACGTAAAGTGAGGAACTTCCTGAGCTGACTGGAACAGAGCGCACCATACTGCCACAAAGCTGTTTTTAGCCACAGTCAAAAAGTAACCGTGAACTCACTTGAAGTTTAGCATTTTAACTTTAAACACTGATTTTACAAAAAAAAAAAAAAAATATCCCACGCAAACACATTCTGGAATCCACAAAAATAATTTCTGGCGAGGTCACCACTTAGACAAACAAACAACAGATGTAGCCACAAACCAACAATAACAAACACGTT
>CAAE01010821.1:18239-29314 GCA_000180735.1 Tetraodon nigroviridis | reverse complement strand
ATTGAGCAGCTGGCTCAGAGATAGAAAAGTGACTGTGCTGCTACAGGTGAAGGTTTGTTGTGGCTGATTTACACTGGAAATGTGTCATGGATGACATTGGTTTGTGTATTCACACAAAATTTTGATCTGTCAGATCTTCCTTTGTTTTTCCTACCGCTTTGATACATTTTTGACTGGTTCTTTGTTTCTTTCTTTTATTGTATCACACTTGTGGCTAACACTTTCCACTGAAACTTCTGTTAGCCTAGTTTCTCTGTCCTTAGTGCTGAATCTAAAGTATATTCAGGTTTTAAAATATATGAGTTATAGAGTGAAATATAATAGAACAGAATTTGAAAGAAAAAATGTTTATCCCAGGCTTGGCAAATTACAGCTGCAGCAACAGCCGTCATCATGTTCACAGTATTTACAATATTTGCCTCAATATGCTGTAGTATTTACAGGAAGACAAATAATGTTTACAGCAAGTCTCCCTAAAAGTGTCAGACTAAGCAAACAGTGTGTGCAACATAAACAATGGGCAACAGGTTTCTAAGTACAAAAACAATTTGAAACACATTGTTATGTGTCATTAGAGAAAAATATTTAAATCTTATACACACCCAAATAAAAAGTCAACATCCACCCATCCTTTTCCTGTACCTGCCTTATTCATACCTAAATGTCAACATCTACATCTACATCTGTCAGCTATTAAAATATAAACCTTAAGGAAAGTTATTTAAAAAAAAAAAAACTTAAATAAAATAAATAAATAAATAAAAAAAACTTAGACCGTACTGAAAAAAAAAAAGATAATTTGTAGACAAGGATAATATTGTTAAACTCATATAATATAAAACCAGGACAGTAGCAAATGTGCAGATACATCCATCCATCCATTTTCCTACCCGCTTGATACCCAGTGGTGTTGCGGGGGTCTGCTGGTGCCTATCTCCAGCTCTCTTAGGGTGAAGGCAGGGATACACCCTGGACAGGTCACCAGTCAGGGCACACACACCATTCACTCTCACATTCACACACTAGGGACAATTTGAAGTCTCCAATTAACCTTGCATGTTTTGAGACTGTGGGAGGAAGCCGGAGTACCCGGTGGGAACCCACACACACACACAGGGAGAACATGCAAACTCCGCACAGAAAGCCCGGCAGCAGTGGGAAGAGAACCAACGACTTTCTTGCTGTGAGGCAACAGCACTAACCGCTGCACCATGCGGCCCCAGAAACATACATTAGTTTAGAATTTGGCAGTGCAAATGTTATTTATATCAAATTAATACCGTAAAAACGCCTTTTACTTTCTAGAGTTTATTTTTTTAAGCAGTTTCTATTTTACAAATAATTTGTGTAAATGATATTGCGTATCTTTGTGTATATAATGGTTTGAGGTTGAATGCCAATCCATCTCAGCTTGTATAATTTTAATGTCTGTTTCAATTATAGCTAAATTATATGTTTTTTAATGTTCATTTCCACTAGTGCATATTGGCGAATCTAGTGTTGGTAAAACTTTGAAAATAGTTTACTCTTCTTAATACTGCACCGAAATCGATTTAAAGTTTTTGCTGCGGGATTAAAATATATATTTTTAAATCATTTTATAAATGTTTTTTTTTTAATTATCTTATACCTGGATATAGCACATTTTAGAACAACAAAAATGACAAATAACTCGGTTTAAATCGTGTCTACCTTTATAAATAGGAATAATAGCGGGAGTAATCACAATATTCCCAAAAACTATGTTTAAAATGAGAGAGAAAATTCCACCTCTCCTGCTATAGCTCTGTAAATACTGATGGTGTCAGTGTGGACCAGCAGACGAGGAGACTCGGTCTCTCGCCATCCTTCACTCGCTTCAACCCTCACAACACAATCCGCTCTTGTGCTGCAGCGGAGATCAACGCGTCGCTAACATTTGCATGAGGATATTTAACAAAATAGTGGAGACTAGAACCAATAATCAGGTCGCTCTTCGTTGTTCTCATCGCGGCAACAATGGATTACCGCAGTTTTGCGCTGCGCCGCGTCCTTGCTCTTATTTTCCTCGTTCTGCAGCGCGTCAATGGAGACGTGAGCTACTCTGTACCGGAGGAGATGAAACGTGGATCTGTAGTCGGGAATATCGGGAAGGATCTGGGACTTGATTTGGCCAGACTGTCTGCTCGGAAGGCCCGCATCGATACTGAGGACAACAGCGTGAAATACTGCAGTCTGAACCTGAACACCGGAGAGCTGATCGTTCAAGAGAGGATCGACAGGGAAGCTCTTTGTGAGAAGAAGGCGTCGTGCGTTCTGAAGCAGGAACTGGTGCTGGAAAATCCTTTAGAACTGCACCGTATTAGTATCCATGTTCAGGACATCAACGATAATTCACCGCAGTTTAAAGAGGAGTCAATTAAATTAGA
This sequence comes from Tetraodon nigroviridis, assembly GCA_000180735.1. Lineage (NCBI taxonomy): Eukaryota > Metazoa > Chordata > Actinopteri > Tetraodontiformes > Tetraodontidae > Tetraodon > Tetraodon nigroviridis. Next base: position 26,906 of record CAAE01010821.1, on the reverse strand, counting down.
GATCAGGGAATCAGCTGTTAAAGGTGCACGTTTTCTCCTTGGAGAAGCCCACGACGCAGATATCGGACAAAATACTGTTCAAGGCTACACCCTTCAGCAGAATGATCATTTTAAATTAAACGTAAACACGAAATCTAGTAATAGAAAATATTGTGAATTATTATTAGATAAAGAATTAGACAGAGAGGACAAACAAGAATTGCAGTTGTTACTCACAGCTGTAGATGGAGGCTCTCCTCAGAGATCAGGGACTGTAGTCATCCACGTCACTGTGCTGGATGCTAATGATAACGCCCCAGTGTTCAGCCAGTCTGTCTATAAAACCAGTCTGCCTGAGAATTCTCCTCTGGACACACTGGTGATCACAGTCAGTGCTGCTGATGCAGACGAAGGAGTGAATAGTGAAATTACATATGGATTTGATCATGTTTTAGAGGATGAAAATGTATTTTTACTTGACACAAAAACAGGAGTTGTGAGAGTTAATGGAGCGATTGATTATGAGAAAATACCATCATATGAAATGCAAATAAGTGCAAAAGATGGTCTGGGATTAGTTGCATATGCCACATTAATTATTGAGATTACCGATGTAAATGACAACGCTCCAGTTATTCATCTGAAATCCCTGACCAATCCCATACCTGAGAACGTGTCACCTGGTTCAGAGGTGGGCATCATCAACGTTCAGGACAGAGACTCCGAGAATAACAGACAGGTGCGCTGCTCCATTCAGCAAAACGTCCCTTTCAAGTTGGTTGCGTCCATCAAAAACTATTATTCTCTGGTGACCACAGGACAACTGGACCGTGAACTAGTGTCTGACTACAACATCACAATCAGCGCCACTGACGAGGGCTCTCCACCTCTGTCCTCCTCCAAAAGTGTCCACTTGTCTGTAGCAGACGTCAACGACAACCCCCCTGTGTTTGAGGAGCAGTCGTACAGCGCATATGTGAGTGAGAACAACAGAGCCGGATCCACTTTGTGTTCCGTTAGTGCTCGAGACCCCGACTGGAGACAAAACGGTACCGTGATTTATTCTCTGTTAGCGGCTGAGGTGAGCGGCGCTCCGGTGTCCTCGTATGTGTCTGTGAACGGAGACACGGGGGTGATCCACGCTGTCAGGTCCTTTGATTACGAACAGCTGAGGAGCTTCAAAGTGCACGTGATGGCCAGAGACAACGGCTCTCCTCCTCTCAGCAGTAACGTGAGCGTGAGCGTCTTTGTGTCCGACGTCAACGACAACCCTCCTCAAATCCTGTATCCGGCCCCGGAGGGCAACTCCTTCATGACTGAGCTGGTCCCCAAAGCTGCACACGGAGGCTCTCTGGTGTCCAAAGTGATCGCTGTGGACGCAGACTCTGGACAGAACGCCTGGCTGTCCTACCACATAGTCCAATCCAGCGACCCGGGCCTTTTCACCATCGGTGTCCACAGTGGGGAGATCAGGACGCAGCGGGACATTTCTGAGTCTGACAGCATGAAGCAGAACCTGATTGTGGCGGTGAAAGATAACGGACAGCCCTCTCTCTCTGCCACCTGCTCCATGTATTTACTCATTTCTGACAACTTGGCTGAGGTGCCAGAGCTGAAGGACATTTCCTACGAGGAGAAGAATTCCAAACTGACGTCCTATCTGATCATCGCGCTGGTGTGCGTGTCCACCTTCTTTCTGACCTTCATCATCATCATCCTGGGTGTGAGGTTCTGTCGCAGGAGGAAGCCCAGGATGTTGTTTGACGGAGCAGTAACCATCCCCGGAGCTTATCTGCCTCCTAACTACGCAGATGTTGACGGCACAGGAACCTTGCGCAGCGCTTACAACTATGACGCCTACCTGACAACAGGTTCTAGAACCAGTGACTTTAAGTTTGTGACGTCTTACAATGACAACACACTTCCTGCTGAGCAGACTCTGAGGAAAAGCCCCTCTGACTTTGCTGATGTCTTTGGAGATGGTGACAGTTCTCCTGAGGTAGGAACAAATATCAGATTCTTTAGCTTCTTCTAAAACAGTTGTTTCTGTCAATTTGTTGCCAAAAATCTCCTTCCTACATAAAGGGCAAGGAGAGTTCTTTCCTGATTGTTTTTCTCATTTGTGTTTTCAAACCCAATTTAAGTGGATCAATAACCCTTTTTTGATTCTCCTAGTTTTGAATTTTGAATTTCCATATGGGGTTTTGGGTTTTTTTACCATCAGGTTAAAAGAAGAGCCAGAAATGCTGAAATACATTTTTAGTTTTCATTTGAGCTTAAAATACTTTTGAAAATTGCCTTCACATCACAATTTATTTTGATATTGAACATATTTTTGTTTTAAAGTTGCAAAATAGAACAATTTTATCACTCAACTCGGCTTGAGAACTTCCCTTTTGTGTTTAATTTCAGCCAGTATTGTCTTCATATTGATACAATAACTGAAATAAGTCTTTTTATTTTTCTCACATAATTTAACATTTAATTTGCTTTTTTTTTATTATTATTATTATTATTATTATTATTATTATTATTATTTGCTAGAGGCTGTTGAGATTGATACAGATAAAGCTTTTTGTCATATTTTCCAAGTTCTTGTATATATTTTTCTTTTTTTTAATTCCCAAATCTCTTTAAAACATCACCTTTGAAAAATCTTAACCATTTACTCGAAGTCTTTCTTTTAAATATTTAGTATTTCAAGCAGATGGTGTCAACAGGCTGTGTTTTTGAGGATTTGGCAGAAAGACTCTGTTTTACAGCTTGTCAGAAGTTTCAATTACAATTGTTGTTGTCTTCCCAAGAATGGAAAAGAATAGCATTTTTGTTTATTTATCCCACAACAGGGACATTGCACTGTTTCAGCAGAGTCAATATTAGGGAAAAAAAAATACTGGAAAATAAGAATAGAAATAGAAGAGGTGGAAAAAGAAAATAAGTTATGACAAACCCCATATATACCAAATAAAATAAGAAATGAGAATAAACATATTTGCAGGTACTGTTCAAGAGTTATGATTCAAGATTACAAAGATGATGGAAGGCAAAGAAATAAAGAAAAGGAGAGAATCAAATACATGTTTTTTTTCATACGTCTTTGAACAGAGAAGTAACCGCACATGTCAACCTTCCGTGGTTAGTTTTATAATTCAGGTTTCATTCTCGTCGTCGGTTTAGCTGCACTTTCTTCAAGAGTCTCACGATGTCGCTGTGCACCCGCTGGTATCGGTGAGACGTTGACGTTCATCCACTGATGCTGGCGCTTCCTGAGACTGTGGCGGCTGCAGTCCGTCAGTTACACACGCAGAAAGCTGGTCTCGGGTTGTGCTTCTCTTTCCTTGTCGCGGTCGTTTTCCGGAGTGCCTCTGTAACCAATTATTGGAATCGTTTTCCACGTTCATCATGACGGCCATCGCTGGACTCGCAGTGGGACGGTGCGTCTGTCTGGTGTTTTTCATTTTTCACTATGATGCGAATGGGGATGTCACCTATTCTTTTCCCGAGGAAATGAAACGCGGAGCTGTGGTTGGAAATATCGCCAAAGACTTGGGTGTTGAGACCAGTCGTTTGTCTGCGCGTAAAGCCCGCATTGACGCGGACGGAAGCGACAAGCGGTTTTGTGAATTAAACCTTCGTAATGGCGACCTGACGGTTGCCGACAGGATTGACCGAGAGAGTCTGTGTGGAGACAAAGCAGCCTGCGTGTTGAAACAAGAGCTGATGTTAGAGGCTCCGTTAGAACTACATCGAATCAATTTGCACATTCAGGATATAAACGACAATTCTCCGCAATTTAACAAAGACCTGATACATATTGACATCAGCGAATCCGCCGACAAAGGAGCTCGATTTCCGATTGAAGAAGCGCATGATGCCGACGTTGGAAAATACTCAGTTCAGACATACCACCTAGAAAGGAATGATTATTTCATTCTGGGAGTTGGCACAAATTCCGTGGAACTTGTCCTTAACAAAGAGCTCGACAGAGAAAGCCTCGAGGAAATGAATTTAATTCTTACAGCTCTGGATGGAGGCGCACCTCAAAGATCGGGAAGCGTAAAGATTCACATCAGCGTTCTTGACGCCAATGATAACGTCCCAGTGTTCAGTCAGGGCGTGTATAAAGCCAGTCTACAGGAAAACTCGCCTGTAGGTACAATCATTCTGACACTGACAGCTACTGATGCAGATGCAGGGATTAATGGAGACGTGACTTATGATTTTGGACACATTTCAGAAGATATTAAATCAGTCTTTAGCATTGATCAAAAGTCAGGTGACATAAAATTGATGACCATGGTTGATTTTGAAGCAACAGCAACTTTTGAATTACGAGTCACAGCTAAAGATGGTTTAGGATTAACATCCTATGCTAAAGTCATCATAGACGTGACAGACGTAAATGACAACGCTCCAGTTATTCATCTGAAATCCCTGACCAATCCCATACCTGAGAACGTGTCACCTGGTTCAGAGGTGGGCATCATCAACGTTCAGGACAGAGACTCCGAGAATAACAGACAGGTGCGCTGCTCCATTCAGCAAAACGTCCCTTTTAAGTTGGTTGCGTCCATCAAAAACTATTATTCTCTGGTGACCACAGGACAACTGGACCGTGAACTAGTGTCTGACTACAACATCACAATCAGCGCCACTGACGAGGGCTCTCCACCTCTGTCCTCCTCCAAAAGTGTCCACTTGTCTGTAGCAGACGTCAACGACAACCCCCCTGTGTTTGAGGAGCAGTCGTACAGCGCATATGTGAGAGAGAACAACAGAGCCGGATCCACTTTGTGTTCCGTTAGTGCTCGAGACCCCGACTGGAGACAAAACGGTACCGTGATTTATTCTCTGTTAGCGGCTGAGGTGAGCGGCGCTCCGGTGTCCTCGTATGTGTCTGTGAACGGAGACACGGGGGTGATCCACGCTGTCAGGTCCTTTGATTACGAGCAGCTGAGGAGCTTCAAAGTGCACGTGATGGCCAGAGACAACGGCTCTCCTCCTCTCAGCAGTAACGTGAGCGTGAGCGTCTTTGTGTCCGACGTCAACGACAACCCTCCTCAAATCCTGTATCCGGCCCCGGAGGGCAACTCCTTCATGACTGAGCTGGTCCCCAAAGCTGCACACGGAGGCTCTCTGGTGTCCAAAGTGATCGCTGTGGACGCAGACTCTGGACAGAACGCCTGGCTGTCCTACCACATAGTCCAATCCAGCGACCCGGGCCTTTTCACCATCGGTGTCCACAGTGGGGAGATCAGGACGCAGCGGGACATTTCTGAGTCTGACAGCATGAAGCAGAACCTGATTGTGGCGGTGAAAGATAACGGACAGCCCTCTCTCTCTGCCACCTGCTCCATGTATTTACTCATTTCTGACAACTTGGCTGAGGTGCCAGAGCTGAAGGACATTTCCTACGAGGAGAAGAATTCCAAACTGACGTCCTATCTGATCATCGCGCTGGTGTGTGTGTCCACCTTCTTTCTGACCTTCATCATCATCATCCTGGGTGTGAGGTTTTGTCGCAGGAGGAAGCCCAGGATGTTGTTTGACGGAGCAGTAACCATCCCCGGAGCTTATCTGCCTCCTAACTACGCAGATGTTGACGGCACAGGAACCTTGCGCAGCGCTTACAACTATGACGCCTACCTGACAACAGGCTCTAGAACCAGTGACTTTAAGTTTGTGACGTCTTACAATGACAACACACTTCCTGCTGAGCAGACTCTGAGGAAAAGCCCCTCTGACTTTGCTGATGTCTTTGGAGATGGTGACAGTTCTCCTGAGGTAGGAACTCATTGAAGTGACTAAAGTTCTTTTATGTTTGTGCCATTTATCATCTAGGGGTATTTTTTGTGTGCTTGAGATCAACATCTTCATTTTTTATCTCCCTTCTATAGTTTATCAGTGATAAAATTGTTGCAGATAATGTTTAGTCAGGAGTGTTCTCCTAAACTTTTTATTTCTTTGGAAAACAGCCATTAGTATGATTGTTGGTTGTTGCGTGTTGAACCGTTGTTGTCAAACGTCTTTTCAGAATTAAAACAGGCTGTCGTTGATGAGCAGCTGGCTCAGAGATAGAAAAGTGACTGTGCTGCTACAGGTGGAGGTTTGTTGTGGCTGATTTACACTGGAAATGTGTCATGGATGACATTGGTTTTTGAATTCAGACAAAATTTTGAACTGTCAGATCTCTTATCTTTTTCCTACTGCTTGCGGAACTTCTATCAGCCTAGTTTCTCTGTCCTCGGTGCTGAATCCAAAGTATATTCAGGTTTTAAAATATATGAGCTATAAAGTGAAATAGAATAGAACAGAATATGAAAGAAAAAATGCTGTTTATTACAGGCTTGGTAAATTATAGCTGCAGCAACGGCGTCATCATAATCACAGCCTTTACACTATTTGCATCAATATGCTGTAGTATTTACAGCAGGAAAATAATATTTACAGCAAGTCTCCCTAAAAGTGTCAGACTAAGCAAACAGAGTGTGCAACATAAAAAAAAGTGTGCAACAGGTTTCTAAGTACAAAAACAATGTGCAACACATGATTAGGATTTTTTTTTTTTTGTCATTAGAGAGAACAAAAATATCTTTGACATACCCAAATTAAAAAGCCAACATCCATCCATCCTTTTTCTGTACCTGCCTTATTCATACTGAAATGCCAACATGTTAATATTATTTTTAATGACATTTTCTATCTTGTTTTATAATGAAAAATATTTTTAAGTTAAAGTATGAAGATGTTATGAAACCTGGATGAGTATGTTGATGATAGTTATCCTCTTTTTTTAACTCTTCCTAAATTCTCAACTATCCATCCATCCATTTTCCTACCCGCTTGATACCCAGTGGTGTCGCGGGGGTCTGCTGGTGCCCATCTCCAGCTCTCTTAGGGTGAAGGCAGGGATCCACCCTGGACAGGTCGCCAGTCCATCGCAGGGCACACACACCACTCACTCACACATTCATACTTCTATGGACAATTTTGAGTCTCCAATTAACCTGGCATGTTTTTGGACTGTGGGAGGAAGCCGGAGTACCCGGTGGGAACCCACGCACACACGGGGAGAACATGCAAACTCCGCACAGAAAGGCCGGCAGCAGCTGGAAGCAAACCCACGACCTTCTTGCTGTGAGGCAACAGCGCTAACCACTGCACCACCTTCAACTATTAAAATATAAACTTTAAGGAAAGTTATTTAAAAAAAGTAATGAAAACACAAAATCTGAAGTAAATCTTGGACTGTACTGAATATAAAAAATAAGATAATTTATAGACAAGGATAATATTGTTAAACTCATATGATATAAAACCAGGACAGGAGCAAATGTGCAGTTACACAAGTGAGTTTAGAACTTGGCAGTGCAATATTTGATTTATTTCAAATAATAGTGGAAAAAGCCCTTCTTACGTTCTAGAGGTTTTTTTTTTTTTTTAAGCAGTTTCTATTTTACAAATTATTTGTGTAAATGGTATTGCGTATTTTTGTGTGTATAATGGTTTGAGGTTGAATGTCAATCCATCTCAGCTTGTATAATTTTAATGTCTGTTTCAATTATAGCTAAATTATATGTTTTTTAATGTTCATTCCCACTAGTGCATATTGGCGAATCTAGTGTTGGTAAAACTTTGAAAATAGTTTACTCTTTTTAATACTGCACCGAAATCGATTTAAAGTTTTTGCTGCGGGATTAAAATATATATTTTTAAATCATTTTATAAATGATTTTTTTTGAATTTTTTTATACTTGGATATAGCACATTTTAAAACAACAAAAATGACAAATAACTCGGTTTAAATCGTGTCTACCTTTATAAATAGGAATAATAGCGGGAGTAATCACAATATTCCCAAAAACTATGTTTAAAATGAGAGAGAAAATTCCACCTCTCCTGCTATACCTCTGTAAATACTGACGGTGTCAGTGTGGACCAGCAGACGAGGAGACTCGGTCTCTCGCCATCCTTCACTCGCTTCAACCCTCACAACACAATCCGCTCTTGTGCTGCAGCGGAGATCAACGCGTCGCTAACATTTGCATGAGGATATTTAACAAAATAGTGGAGACTAGAACAAATAATCAGGTCGCTCTTCGTTGTTCTCATCGCGGCAACAATGGATTACCGCAGTTTTGCGCTGCGCCGCGTCCTTGCTCTTATTTTCCTCGTTGTGCAGCGCGTCAATGGAGACGTGAGCTACTCTGTACCGGAGGAGATGAAACGTGGATCTGTAGTCGGGAATATCGGGAAGGATCTGGGACTTGATTTGGCCAGACTGTCTGCTCGGAAGGCCCGCATCGATACTGAGGACAACAGCGTGAAATACTGCAGTTTGAACCTGAACACCGGAGAGCTGATCGTTCAAGAGAGGATCGACAGGGAAGCTCTTTGTGCGAAGAAGGCGTCGTGCGTTCTGAAGCAGGAACTGGTGCTGGAAAATCCTTTAGAACTGCACCGTATTAGTATCCATGTTCAGGACATCAACGATAACTCACCGCAGTTTAAAGAGGAGTCAATTAAATTAGAGATCAGGGAATCAGCTGTTAAAGGTGCACGTTTTCTCCTTGGAGAAGCCCACGACGCAGATATCGGACAAAATACTGTTCAAGGCTACACCCTTCAGCAGAATGATCATTTTAAATTAAACGTAAACACGAAATCTAGTAATAGAAAATATTGTGA
>CAAE01010821.1:0-18189 GCA_000180735.1 Tetraodon nigroviridis | reverse complement strand
CGCTGTTCCTTTAAATGGTGGCGTACACATGGGCAGCCGCTGTGATTTCACACGGGGAAATATGTTTGTTTGAGCTGTAAAGCGTAAAAAATGCTCCTGGTGTCGCTATAGACCAATAGAAGCCAGACTAGCGCCACCCACCGCCGCAAGCCCGCGGCTGCAGTTTTACTGGGGAAACGGTGGTCATTTGTGGAATATTTCGCAGTCACGCTGCAAAGCTTTGGGTCGCAAGGTGATTTTGGACAGTGGTGTTTCACCGGGCTTAAAACCCGAGGTTTTTTGTGAAAGATCATGCGTGGTTTTTCTTTTTATTTCATGATGGGAGACAAAGGATTATCAGCGCTCCGTCCGATCCTTCTGCTCGCCGTCTTTTTTGCAGCGCTGGATCTCGTTCATGGAGACCTCAGTTATTCTGTTCCAGAGGAGATGAAACGCGATTCTGTGATTGGGAATGTGGCCAAAGATCTCGGACTGGATGTCAGGGTTTTATCATCTCGGAAGGCCCGCGTTGATTTCGGAGGAACTCGGAAGCGTTACTGTGACATGAACCTGCGCACCGGAGATCTGATCACGTCGGAGAGAATCGACAGAGAAAGCCTGTGTGGAAAGAAAGCGTCGTGCCTTGTGACGGTAGATCTGGTTTTAGAAAATCCCTTAGAGCTTCACAGAGTTAGTCTCCATGTTCAAGATATAAATGACAACTCGCCGCAATTTAGAGAAGATTTAATTGAGATGGAAATACGGGAGTCAGCAGATAAGGGCACGCGCTTCTCTATCGAAGAGGCAAATGATGCAGATATCGGTCAGAATGCTGTTCAGAGATACATTCTTCAAAAAAATGATAATTTTATTCTCTCTGTTGACAACAAAAAGGTAGAACTGGTGCTGGAGAATAAACTTGATCGAGAGAAACAAAAGGAGATGCATTTGCTGCTGACAGCTGTAGATGGAGGCTCTCCTCAGAGATCAGGGACTGTAGTCATCCACGTCACTGTGCTGGATGCTAATGATAACGCCCCAGTGTTCAGCCAGTCTGTCTATAAATCCAGTCTGCCTGAGAATTCTCCTCTGGACACACTGGTGATCACAGTCAGTGCTGCTGATGCAGACGAAGGAGTGAACAGTGAAATTACATATGGATTTGATCATGTTTTAGAGGATGAAAATGTATTTTTACTTGACACAAAAACAGGAGTTGTGAGAGTTAATGGAGCGATTGATTATGAGAAAATACCATCATATGAAATGCAAATAAGTGCAAAAGATGGTCTGGGATTAGTTGCATATGCCACATTAATTATTGAGATTACCGATGTAAATGACAACGCTCCAGTTATTCATCTGAAATCCCTGACCAATCCCATACCTGAGAACGTGTCACCTGGTTCAGAGGTGGGCATCATCAACGTTCAGGACAGAGACTCCGAGAATAACAGACAGGTGCGCTGCTCCATTCAGCAAAACGTCCCTTTCAAGTTGGTTGCGTCCATCAAAAACTATTATTCTCTGGTGACCACAGGACAACTGGACCGTGAACTAGTGTCTGACTACAACATCACAATCAGCGCCACTGACGAGGGCTCTCCACCTCTGTCCTCCTCTAAAAGTGTCCACTTGTCTGTAGCAGACGTCAACGACAACCCCCCTGTGTTTGAGGAGCAGTCGTACAGCGCATATGTGAGTGAGAACAACAGAGCCGGATCCACTTTGTGTTCCGTTAGTGCTCGAGACCCCGACTGGAGACAAAACGGTACCGTGATTTATTCTCTGTTAGCGGCTGAGGTGAGCGGCGCTCCGGTGTCCTCGTATGTGTCTGTGAACGGAGACACGGGGGTGATCCACGCTGTCAGGTCCTTTGATTACGAACAGCTGAGGAGCTTCAAAGTGCACGTGATGGCCAGAGACAACGGCTCTCCTCCTCTCAGCAGTAACGTGAGCGTGAGCGTCTTTGTGTCCGACGTCAACGACAACCCTCCTCAAATCCTGTATCCGGCCCCGGAGGGCAACTCCTTCATGACTGAGCTGGTCCCCAAAGCTGCACACGGAGGCTCTCTGGTGTCCAAAGTGATCGCTGTGGACGCAGACTCTGGACAGAACGCCTGGCTGTCCTACCACATAGTCCAATCCAGCGACCCGGGCCTTTTCACCATCGGTGTCCACAGTGGGGAGATCAGGACGCAGCGGGACATTTCTGAGTCTGACAGCATGAAGCAGAACCTGATTGTGGCGGTGAAAGATAACGGACAGCCCTCTCTCTCTGCCACCTGCTCCATGTATTTACTCATTTCTGATAACTTGGCTGAGGTGCCAGAGCTGAAGGACATTTCCTACGAGGAGAAGAATTCCAAACTGACGTCCTATCTGATCATCGCGCTGGTGTGTGTGTCCACCTTCTTTCTGACCTTCATCATCATCATCCTGGGTGTGAGGTTTTGTCGCAGGAGGAAGCCCAGGATGTTGTTTGACGGAGCAGTAACCATCCCCGGAGCTTATCTGCCTCCTAACTACGCAGATGTTGACGGCACAGGAACCTTGCGCAGCGCTTACAACTATGACGCCTACCTGACAACAGGTTCTAGAACCAGTGACTTTAAGTTTGTGACGTCTTACAATGACAACACACTTCCTGCTGAGCAGACTCTGAGGAAAAGCCCCTCTGACTTTGCTGATGTCTTTGGAGATGGTGACAGTTCTCCTGAGGTAGGAACTCACTGAAGATGTTGTGATTGAAGTTGTTTTGTGTTTGTGTCATTTATCATCCAGAGATGTAGCTTCTGTACAGAGAAAAACTTCTTCCTCTTTTTTCTCACCTCTACATTTTGTTATCAGTGATAAAAGTGCTGCAGTTGACGTTCAGTCTGGAGTGATCTTCTAAACTCGTTATGTTTGTGGAAAACAGCTTTTAGTCTGTTTGTTGGTTGTTGCGTGTCGAGCCGTTGTTGTCAAACGTCTTTTCAGAATTTAAACAGGCTGTCATTGATGAGCAGCTGGCTCAGAGATAGAAAAGTGACTGTGCTGCTACAGGTGGAGGTTTGTTGTGGCTGATTTACACTGGAAATGTGTCATGGATGACATTGGTTTTTGAATTCAGACAAAATTTTGAACTGTCAGATCTTCCTCTGTTTTTCTCTACCGCTTTGATATATTTTTGACTGGTTCTTTGTTTCTTTCTTTTGTTGTATCACACTTGTGGCTAACACTTTCCACTGAAACTTCTGTTAGTCTAGTTTCTCTTTTCTTGGTGCTGAATCTAAAGTATATTCGGATTTTAAAATATATGAGTTATAGAGTGAAATATAATAGAACAGAATATGAAAGAAAAAATGTTTTTATCCCAGGCTTGGAAAATTACAGCTGCAGCAACAGCGTCATCATGTTCACAGTATTGACAATATTTGCCTCAATATGCTGTAGTATTTACAGGAAGACAAATAATGTTTTCAGCAAGTCTCCCTAAAAGTGTCAGACTAAGCAAACAGAGTGTGCAACATAAACAATGGGCAACAGGTTTCTAAGTACAAAAACAATGTGAAACACATTGTTATGATTTTTTTATCTGTGTCATTAGAGAAAAATAATTAAGCGACCTGTCAAGGTTGTATCCCTGCCTTCACCCTAAGATAGCTGGAGATGGGCACCAGCAGAACCTTGCGACACCACTGGGTATAAAGCGGGTCGGAAAATGGATGGATCGAAATATTTTTAGGTTAAATTATGGAGATGTTATTAAACCTGGATGAGTATGTTGTTGGTAGTTATGCTCTTTTCTTTAACTCTTCCAAAATTCTCAACTATCAAAATATAAACCTTAAGGAAAGTTATTAAAAAAAAAAAAAAAAAGTAATGAGAACACAATATCAGAAGTGAAACTTAGACTGTACTGAATAACAAAAAAAAAAAAAGTTGAAGACAATGATAATATTGTTAAACTCATATAAAACCAGGACAGTAGCAAATGTGCAGATACATACATTAGTTTAGAAGTTGGCAGTGCAATATTTTATTGATATCAAATTAATAGCGTAAACACCCCTTTTACTTTATAGAGTTTATTTTTTTAAACGATTTCTATTTTACAAATAATTTGTGTGAATTGTATTGCGTATCTTTTATATATTAGGGTTTGAGGTTCAATGCCATTCTTTTTCACTTTGTATAATTTTGGTCGATAGGTTTAAATTATATTAATACTACACAGAATTTGATTTAAAATTGTTGTTGCAAGAATAAAGTATATATTTTTAAATCATTTCACAAATGATTTTTTTTGAATTTTTTTATACCTGGATATAGCACATTTTAAAACAACTAAAATGACAAATAACTCGGTTTAAATCGTGTCTACCTTTATAAATAGGAATAATAGCGGGAGTAATCACAATATTCCCAAAAACTATGTTTAAAATAAGAGAGAAAATTCCACCTCTCCTGCTATACCTCTGTAAATACTGACGGTGTCAGTGTGGACCAGCAGACGAGGAGACTCGGTCTCTCGCCATCCTTCACTCGCTTCAACCCTCACAACACAATCCGCTCTTGTGCTGCAGCGGAGATCAACGCGTCGCTAACATTTGCATGAGGATATTTAACAAAATAGTGGAGACTAGAACAAATAATCAGGTCGCTCTTCGTTGTTCTCATCGCGGCAACAATGGATTACCGCAGTTTTGCGCTGCGCCGCGTCCTTGCTCTTATTTTCCTCGTTGTGCAGCGCGTCAATGGAGACGTGAGCTACTCTGTACCGGAGGAGATGAAACGTGGATCTGTAGTCGGGAATATCGGGAAGGATCTGGGACTTGATTTGGCCAGACTGTCTGCTCGGAAGGCCCGCATCGATACTGAGGACAACAGCGTGAAATACTGCAGTTTGAACCTGAACACCGGAGAGCTGATCGTTCAAGAGAGGATCGACAGGGAAGCTCTTTGTGCGAAGAAGGCGTCGTGCGTTCTGAAGCAGGAACTGGTGCTGGAAAATCCTTTAGAACTGCACCGTATTAGTATCCATGTTCAGGACATCAACGATAATTCACCGCAGTTTAAAGAGGAGTCAATTAAATTAGAGATCAGGGAATCAGCTGACAAAGGTGCGCGTTTTCTGCTGGATGAAGCCCACGACGCAGATATTGGGCAGAATGCTGTTCAGGGCTACAGCCTTCAGCAGAATGGTCATTTTAAATTAAATGTAAACACTAAATCTGCTAATCGTAAACATTGTGAACTAATATTGGATAAAGAATTAGACAGAGAGGACAAACAAGAACTGCAGTTGTTACTCACAGCTGTAGATGGAGGCTCTCCTCAGAGATCAGGGACTGTAGTCATCCACGTCACTGTGCTGGATGCTAATGATAACGCCCCAGTGTTCAGCCAGTCTGTCTATAAAACCAGTCTGCCTGAGAATTCTCCTCTGGACACACTGGTGATCACAGTCAGTGCTGCTGATGCAGACGAAGGAGTGAATAGTGAAATTACATATGGATTTGATCATGTGTCAGATGATAAACCACCATTTTCTCTCAACCCTAAAACAGGAGAAGTCAGAGTTGCTTCATCCATTGATTATGAACGAAAGTCCATGTATGAACTGCAAATAAGTGCAAAAGATGGTCTGGGACTGGGATCTTATGCTACTTTAATTATTGAGATTACTGATGTAAATGACAACGCTCCAGTTATTCATCTGAAATCCCTGACCAATCCCATACCTGAGAACGTGTCACCTGGTTCAGAGGTGGGCATCATCAACGTTCAGGACAGAGACTCCGAGAATAACAGACAGGTGCGCTGCTCCATTCAGCAAAACGTCCCTTTCAAGTTGGTTGCGTCTATCAAAAACTATTATTCTCTGGTGACCACAGGACAACTGGACCGTGAACTAGTGTCTGACTACAACATCACGATCAGCGCCACTGACGAGGGCTCTCCACCTCTGTCCTCCTCCAAAAGTGTCCACTTGTCTGTAGCAGACGTCAACGACAACCCCCCTGTGTTTGAGGAGCAGTCGTACAGCGCATATGTGAGTGAGAACAACAGAGCCGGATCCACTTTGTGTTCCGTTAGTGCTCGAGACCCCGACTGGAGACAAAACGGTACCGTGATTTATTCTCTGTTAGCGGCTGAGGTGAGCGGCGCTCCGGTGTCCTCGTATGTGTCTGTGAACGGAGACACGGGGGTGATCCACGCTGTCAGGTCCTTTGATTACGAACAGCTGAGGAGCTTCAAAGTGCACGTGATGGCCAGAGACAACGGCTCTCCTCCTCTCAGCAGTAACGTGAGCGTGAGCGTCTTTGTGTCCGACGTCAACGACAACCCTCCTCAAATCCTGTATCCGGCCCCGGAGGGCAACTCCTTCATGACTGAGCTGGTCCCCAAAGCTGCACACGGAGGCTCTCTGGTGTCCAAAGTGATCGCTGTGGACGCAGACTCTGGACAGAACGCCTGGCTGTCCTACCACATAGTCCAATCCAGCGACCCGGGCCTTTTCACCATCGGTGTCCACAGTGGGGAGATCAGGACGCAGCGGGACATTTCTGAGTCTGACAGCATGAAGCAGAACCTGATTGTGGCGGTGAAAGATAACGGACAGCCCTCTCTCTCTGCCACCTGCTCCATGTATTTACTCATTTCTGACAACTTGGCTGAGGTGCCAGAGCTGAAGGACATTTCCTACGAGGAGAAGAATTCCAAACTGACGTCCTATCTGATCATCGCGCTGGTGTGTGTGTCCACCTTCTTTCTGACCTTCATCATCATCATCCTGGGTGTGAGGTTCTGTCGCAGGAGGAAGCCCAGGATGTTGTTTGACGGAGCAGTAACCATCCCCGGAGCTTATCTGCCTCCTAACTACGCAGATGTTGACGGCACAGGAACCTTGCGCAGCGCTTACAACTATGACGCCTACCTGACAACAGGTTCTAGAACCAGTGACTTTAAGTTTGTGACGTCCTACAATGACAACACACTTCCTGCTGAGCAGACTCTGAGGAAAAGCCCCTCTGACTTTGCTGATGTCTTTGGAGATGGTGACAGTTCTCCTGAGGTAGGAACTCACTGAAGATGTTGTTGTGATTGAAGTGTTTTGTGTTTGTGTCATTTATCATCCAGAGATGTAGCTTCTGTACTGAGAAAAACTTCTTCCTCTTTTTTCTCACCTCTACATTTTGTTATCAGTGATAAAAGTGCTGCAGTTGACGTTCAGTCTGGAGTGATCTTCTAAACTCGTTATGTTTGTGGAAAACTTGGTTTTTGCGTGTTGAGCTGTTGTTGTCAAATGTCTTTTCAGAATTTAAACAGGCTGTCATTGATGAGCAGCTGGCTCAGAGATAGAAAAGTGACTGTGCTGCTACAGGTGAAGGTTTGTTGTGGCTGATTTACACTGGAAATGTGTCATGGATGACATTGGTTTGTGTATTCACACAAAATTTTGATCTGTCAGATCTTCCTTTGTTTTTCCTACCGCTTTGATACATTTTTGACTGGTTCTTTGTTTCTTTCTTTTATTGTATCACACTTGTGGCTAACACTTTCCACTGAAACTTCTGTTAGCCTAGTTTCTCTGTCCTTAGTGCTGAATCTAAAGTATATTCAGGTTTTAAAATATATGAGTTATAGAGTGAAATATAATAGAACAGAATTTGAAAGAAAAAATGTTTATCCCAGGCTTGGCAAATTACAGCTGCAGCAACAGCCGTCATCATGTTCACAGTATTTACAATATTTGCCTCAATATGCTGTAGTATTTACAGGAAGACAAATAATGTTTGCAGCAAGTCTCCCTAAAAGTGTCAGAATAAGCAAACAGTGTGTGCAACATAAACAATGGGCAACAGGTTTCTAAGTACAAAAACAATGTGAAACACATTGTTATGATTTTTTTTTTTTTTTTTTTTTTTCCTGGGTCATTAGAGAAAAATAATTAAGCGACCTTTCCAGGGTGTATCCCTGCCTTCACCCTAAGATAGCTGGAGATGGGCACCAGCAGACCCCCGCGAGACCACTGGGTATAAAGCGGGTAGGAAAATGGATGGATTTCTATTTTACAAATAATTTGTGTGAATGGCATTGCATATTTTTTATATATTGGGGTTTGAGGTTCAATGCCAATCTTTTTCACTTTGTAAAATTTTGGTCGATAGGTTTAAATTATATTAATACTGCACAGAATTTGATTTAAAATTTTTGTTGCAAGAATAGTGTATATAATTTTAAATCCTTTCATAAATGTTTTTTTTTTAAATATTTATACCTGGATATGGCACATTTTAAACAACTAAAATTACATATCACTCCGTTTAAATCGTATCTACCTTTATAAATAGGAATAATAGCGGGAGTAATCACAATATTCCTAAAAACTGTTTAAAATAAGAGAGAAAATTCCACCTCTCCTGCTATACCTCTGTAAATACTGATGGTGTCAGTGTGGACCAGCAGACGAGGAGACTCGGTCTCTCGCCATCCTTCACTCGCTTCAACCCTCACAACACAATCCGCTCTTGTGCTGCAGCGGAGATCAACGCGTCGCTAACATTTGCATGAGGATATTTAACAAAATAGTGGAGACTAGAGCAAATAATCAGGTCGCTCTTCGTTGTTCTCATCGCGGCAACAATGGATTACCGCAGTTTTGCGCTGCGCCGCGTCCTTGCTCTTATTTTCCTCGTTCTGCAGCGCGTCAATGGAGACGTGAGCTACTCTGTACCGGAGGAGATGAAACGTGGATCTGTAGTCGGGAATATCGGGAAGGATCTGGGACTTGATTTGGCCAGACTGTCTGCTCGGAAGGCCCGCATCGATACTGAGGACAACAGCGTGAAATACTGCAGTTTGAACCTGAACACCGGAGAGCTGATCGTTCAAGAGAGGATCGACAGGGAAGCTCTTTGTGAGAAGAAGGCGTCGTGCGTTCTGAAGCAGGAACTGGTGCTGGAAAATCCTTTAGAACTGCACCGTATTAGTATCCATGTTCAGGACATCAACGATAATTCACCGCAGTTTAAAGAGGAGTCAATTAAATTAGAGATCAGGGAATCAGCTGTTAAAGGTGCGCGTTTTCTGCATTCGAGAAGCCCACGACGCAGATATTGGGCAGAATGCTGTTCAAGGCTACAGCCTTCAGCAGAATGATCATTTTAAATTAAACGTAAACACTCAATCTAGTAATCGAAAACATTGTGAATTATTATTAGATAAAGAACTAGACAGAGAAGACAAACAAGAACTGCAGTTGTTACTCACAGCTGTAGATGGAGGCTCTCCTCAGAGATCAGGGACTGTAGTCATCCACGTCACTGTGCTGGATGCTAATGATAACGCCCCAGTGTTCAGCCAGTCTGTCTATAAAACCAGTCTGCCTGAGAATTCTCCTCTGGACACACTGGTGATCACAGTCAGTGCTGCTGATGCAGACGAAGGAGTGAACAGTGAAATTACATATGGATTTGATCATGTTTTAGAGGATGAAAATGTATTTTTACTTGACACAAAAACAGGAGTTGTGAGAGTTAATGGAGCGATTGATTATGAGAAAATACCATCATATGAAATGCAAATAAGTGCAAAAGATGGTCTGGGATTAGTTGCATATGCCACATTAATTATTGAGATTACTGATGTAAATGACAACGCTCCAGTTATTCATCTGAAATCCCTGACCAATCCCATACCTGAGAACGTGTCACCTGGTTCAGAGGTGGGCATCATCAACGTTCAGGACAGAGACTCCGAGAATAACAGACAGGTGCGCTGCTCCATTCAGCAAAACGTCCCTTTCAAGTTGGTTGCGTCCATCAAAAACTATTATTCTCTGGTGACCACAGGACAACTGGACCGTGAACTAGTGTCTGACTACAACATCACAATCAGCGCCACTGACGAGGGCTCTCCACCTCTGTCCTCCTCCAAAAGTGTCCACTTGTCTGTAGCAGACGTCAACGACAACCCCCCTGTGTTTGAGGAGCAGTCGTACAGCGCATATGTGAGTGAGAACAACAGAGCCGGATCCACTTTGTGTTCCGTTAGTGCTCGAGACCCCGACTGGAGACAAAACGGTACCGTGATTTATTCTCTGCTAGCGGCTGAGGTGAGCGGCGCTCCGGTGTCCTCGTATGTGTCTGTGAACGGAGACACGGGGGTGATCCACGCTGTCAGGTCCTTTGATTACGAACAGCTGAGGAGCTTCAAAGTGCACGTGATGGCCAGAGACAACGGCTCTCCTCCTCTCAGCAGTAACGTGAGCGTGAGCGTCTTTGTGTCCGACGTCAACGACAACCCTCCTCAAATCCTGTATCCGGCCCCGGAGGGCAACTCCTTCATGACTGAGCTGGTCCCCAAAGCTGCACACGGAGGCTCTCTGGTGTCCAAAGTGATCGCTGTGGACGCAGACTCTGGACAGAACGCCTGGCTGTCCTACCACATAGTCCAATCCAGCGACCCGGGCCTTTTCACCATCGGTGTCCACAGTGGGGAGATCAGGACGCAGCGGGACATTTCTGAGTCTGACAGCATGAAGCAGAACCTGATTGTGGCGGTGAAAGATAACGGACAGCCCTCTCTCTCTGCCACCTGCTCCATGTATTTACTCATTTCTGACAACTTGGCTGAGGTGCCAGAGCTGAAGGACATTTCCTACGAGGAGAAGAATTCCAAACTGACGTCCTATCTGATCATCGCGCTGGTGTGTGTGTCCACCTTCTTTCTGACCTTCATCATCATCATCCTGGGTGTGAGGTTTTGTCGCAGGAGGAAGCCCAGGATGTTGTTTGACGGAGCAGTAACCATCCCCGGAGCTTATCTGCCTCCTAACTACGCAGATGTTGACGGCACAGGAACCTTGCGCAGCGCTTACAACTATGACGCCTACCTGACAACAGGTTCTAGAACCAGTGACTTTAAGTTTGTGACGTCTTACAATGACAACACACTTCCTGCTGAGCAGACTCTGAGGAAAAGCCCCTCTGACTTTGCTGATGTCTTTGGAGATGGTGGATCAGTTCTCCTGAGGTAGGAACAAATATCAGATTCTTTAGCTTCTTCTAAAACAGTTGTTTCTGTCAATTTGTTGCCAAAAATCTCCTTCCTACATAAAGGGGAAGGAGAGTGCTTTCCTGATTGTTTTTCTCATTTGTCTTTTCAAACCCAATTTAAGTGGATCAATAACCCTTTTTTGATTCTCCTAGTTTTGAATTTTGAATTTCCATATGGGGTTTTGGGTTTTTTTACCATCAGGTTAAAAGAAGAGCCAGAAATGCTGAAATACATTTTTAGTTTTCATTTGAGCTTAAAATACTTTTGAAAATTGCCTTCACATCACAATTTGGTTTGATATTGAACATATTTTTGTTTCAAAGTTGCAAATAGAACAATTTTATCACTCAACTCGGCTTGAGAACTTCCCTTTTGTGTTTAATTTCAGCCAGTATTGTCTTCATATTGATACAATAACTGAAATAAGTCTTTTTATTTTTCTCACATAATTTAACATTTAATTTGCTTTTTTTAAAAATTATTATTATTATTATTATCTATTATTATTATTATTATTATTATTATTTGCTACAGGCTGTTGAGATTGATACAGATAAAGCTTTTTGTCATATTTTCCAAGTTCTTGTATATATTTTTCTTTTTTTTAATTCCCAAATCTCTTTAAAACATCACCTTTGAAAAATCTTAACCATTTACTCGAAGTCTTTCTTTTAAATATTTAGTATTTCAAGCAGATGGTGTCAACAGGCTGTGTTTTTGAGGATTTGGCAGAAAGACTCTGTTTTACAACTTGTCAGAAGTTTCAATTACAATTGTTGTTGTCTTCCCAAGAATGGAAAAGAATAGCATTTTTGTTTATTTATCCCACAACAGGGACATTAGCACTGTTTCAGCAGAGTCAATATTAGGGAAAAAAAAATACTGGAAAATAAGAATAGAAATAGAAGAGGTGGTAAAAGAAAATAAGTTATGACAAACCCCATATATACCAAATAAAATAAGAAATGAGAATAAACATATTTGCAGGTACTGTTCAAGAGTTATGATTCAAGATTACAAAGATGATGTAAGACAAAGAAATAAAGAAAAGGAGAGAAACAAATACATGTTTTTTTTCATACGTCTTTGAACAGAGAAGTAACCGCACATGTCAACCTTCCGTGGTTAGTTTTATAATTCAGGTTTCATTCTCGTCGTCGGTTTAGCTGCACTTTCTTCAAGAGTCTCACGATGTCGCTGTGCACCCGCTGGTGTCGGTGAGACGTTGACGTTCATCCACTGATGCTGGCGCTTCCTGAGACTGTGGCGGCTGCAGTCCGTCAGTTACACACGCAGAAAGCTGGTCTCGGGTTGTGCTTCTCTTTCCTTGTCGCGGTCGTTTTCCGGAGTGCCTCTGTAACCAATTATTGGAATCGTTTTCCACTTTCATCATGACGGCCATCGCTGGACTCGCAGTGGGACGGTGCGTCTGTCTGGTGTTTTTCATTTTTCTCTATGATGCGAATGGGGATGTCACCTATTCTTTTCCCGAGGAAATGAAACGCGGAGCTGTGGTTGGAAATATCGCCAAAGACTTGGGTGTTGAGACCAGTCGTTTGTCTGCGCGTAAAGCCCGCATTGACGCGGACGGAAGCGACAAGCGGTTTTGTGAATTAAACCTTCGTAATGGCGACCTGACGGTTGCCGACAGGATTGACCGAGAGAGTCTGTGTGGAGACAAAGCAGCCTGCGTGTTGAAACAAGAGCTGATGTTAGAGGCTCCGTTAGAACTACATCGAATCAATTTGCACATTCAGGATATAAACGACAATTCTCCGCAATTTAACAAAGACCTGATACATATTGACATCAGCGAATCCGCCGACAAAGGAGCTCGATTTCCGATTGAAGAAGCGCATGATGCCGACGTTGGAAAATACTCAGTTCAGACATACCACCTAGAAAGGAATGATTATTTCATTCTGGGAGTTGGCACAAATTCCGTGGAACTTGTCCTGAACAAAGAGCTCGACAGAGAAAGCCTCGAGGAAATGAATTTAATTCTTACAGCTCTGGATGGAGGCGCACCTCAAAGATCGGGAAGCGTAAAGATTCACATCAACGTTCTTGACGCCAATGATAACGTCCCAGTGTTCAGTCAGGGCGTGTATAAAGCCAGTCTACAGGAAAACTCGCCTGTAGGTACAATCATTCTGACACTGACAGCTACTGATGCAGATGCAGGGATTAATGGAGACGTGACTTATGATTTTGGACACATTTCAGAAGATATTAAATCAGTCTTTAGCATTGATCAAAAGTCAGGTGACATAAAATTGATGACCATGGTTGATTTTGAAGCAACAGCAACTTTTGAATTACGAGTCACAGCTAAAGATGGTTTAGGATTAACATCCTATGCTAAAGTCATCATAGACGTGACAGACGTAAATGACAACGCTCCAGTTATTCATCTGAAATCCCTGACCAATCCCATACCTGAGAACGTGTCACCTGGTTCAGAGGTGGGCATCATCAACGTTCAGGACAGAGACTCCGAGAATAACAGACAGGTGCGCTGCTCCATTCAGCAAAACGTCCCTTTTAAGTTGGTTGCGTCCATCAAAAACTATTATTCTCTGGTGACCACAGGACAACTGGACCGTGAACTAGTGTCTGACTACAACATCACAATCAGCGCCACTGACGAGGGCTCTCCACCTCTGTCCTCCTCCAAAAGTGTCCACTTGTCTGTAGCAGACGTCAACGACAACCCCCCTGTGTTTGAGGAGCAGTCGTACAGCGCATATGTGAGTGAGAACAACAGAGCCGGATCCACTTTGTGTTCCGTTAGTGCTCGAGACCCCGACTGGAGACAAAACGGTACCGTGATTTATTCTCTGTTAGCGGCTGAGGTGAGCGGCGCTCCGGTGTCCTCGTATGTGTCTGTGAATGGAGACACGGGGGTGATCCACGCTGTCAGGTCCTTTGATTACGAACAGCTGAGGAGCTTCAAAGTGCACGTGATGGCCAGAGACAACGGCTCTCCTCCTCTCAGCAGTAACGTGAGCGTGAGCGTCTTTGTGTCCGACGTCAACGACAACCCTCCTCAAATCCTGTATCCGGCCCCGGAGGGCAACTCCTTCATGACTGAGCTGGTCCCCAAAGCTGCACACGGAGGCTCTCTGGTGTCCAAAGTGATCGCTGTGGACGCAGACTCTGGACAGAACGCCTGGCTGTCCTACCACATAGTCCAATCCAGCGACCCGGGCCTTTTCACCATCGGTGTCCACAGTGGGGAGATCAGGACGCAGCGGGACATTTCTGAGTCTGACAGCATGAAGCAGAACCTGATTGTGGCGGTGAAAGATAACGGACAGCCCTCTCTCTCTGCCACCTGCTCCATGTATTTACTCATTTCTGATAACTTGGCTGAGGTGCCAGAGCTGAAGGACATTTCCTACGAGGAGAAGAATTCCAAACTGACGTCCTATCTGATCATCGCGCTGGTGTGTGTGTCCACCTTCTTTCTGACCTTCATCATCATCATCCTGGGTGTGAGGTTTTGTCGCAGGAGGAAGCCCAGGATGTTGTTTGACGGAGCAGTAACCATCCCCGGAGCTTATCTGCCTCCTAACTACGCAGATGTTGATGGCACAGGAACCTTGCGCAGCGCTTACAACTATGACGCCTACCTGACAACAGGTTCTAGAACCAGTGACTTTAAGTTTGTGACGTCTTACAATGACAACACACTTCCTGCTGAGCAGACTCTGAGGAAAAGCCCCTCTGACTTTGCTGATGTCTTTGGAGATGGTGACAGTTCTCCTGAGGTAGGAACTCACTGAAGATGTTGTTGTGATTGAAGTTGTTTTGTGGTTTTTGTCATTTTTCATTAACGCAGATGTTGCCCGTGGAATTGGTTGCCACACAGGACACAATACTTCTGGGATTTTTGTAGCTATATTTATTGTGAACAGTTACCAAATTAGCTTATCAGAGGGCATGAAGTGCTCAAAATAAAATACAGTAAAAAATGAAAATAAAAATACGGCAGTGGGCTATGACTAACAATAGAAAATGAACAAATAAGAACATGTCAGTAGGTAGCTGACCATCATAAACCCACACCAGATCTTGTCCATGCACACTTACTTTGGACAAATTAAACCTGTGCAGCATTTACCGTTTCCACAGTTCGCTGCAGTTCCCTTTTAAACAGAATACACATATATTTTAAATAGATCTACAAGTATTCCATTAACCAGGGACATCAGCACAATGCAGCTACCTGTATCATAGCATTACTTTGCTATCTACTTCAGCACACGGCGCTATATCACAGTAACTACATTCTGTCGCAGTGCAAACAACCATAAGCCCAGACGCAGGTCTTTTTATTAAAGTTCCTCATAAACTCTGCGTATTTACCTTTTATTTAACTAACGAAGTTGTAGCTCCGTCACCTCGTGGAACTCTCCAGGTGCTCGCATGTGGGGAAAGGAAATAAAACTACCCAAAATGCACTTTGCCCCTTACCCACAAAAGTGTCAATAGTGTCACCCGGTGACCAATCTAAGAAACAACACAGCATTGCCCCACTAACTCATGAGCGATCTCCCTCAACCACCACTCACGCAAAGGAAACAAAAGCAAACATTAAACAATAATAAAGACCAAAAGTCTTCAGTGCAAAATTATATTCAACAAGCCCTACCACCCGGCTACACAGATGTTGTTTATCTGCTCAAGATCAACTAGTTTTCTCATAGTCTGCCCTCTGTTGTTTGTTATTGAGGATTGGTAGTCCGGACTCCTCCCAATTTCTTTCTTGTTTTAGAATAAATGTTTTATAGTTTGTTTGTCCTGATTACATTCATGAAATCAGTTTTTAAATACAACTAAATCCTTCTCAAACATGCAGGCTGTCATAGACATGCAGCCGCTTAGACATAGATTATTAACTGTTTTGTCATAGGTTGAGGATTTTTGTGGAATAGTTACACCTGGAAATATGTTATGGGTGACATCATTTCTCTTACATATTTTGTGGTCTTAATTCACAGACACACAGGAATTAAGTGATTCTTTCTTTCTTTCTTTCTTTCTTTCTTTCTTTCTTTCTTTCTTCTCATTTGTGCCAGGATTTTTTTATTGAAGTTACCAAACTGAAGTATTTTCGTCTCACTCATATACGTTCAGTAGTTTGTGGGTGGTGTTGAGAATATTTTTGGGATTGTTTTATTTGTTGTTATTGTTTGTTTGTTTTGTCTTTTTTTTAAGTATATATTTTCGCCATGTTAGAATTGTTTTAGCTATTTTTCTTATTTTTTTTCAGTCTTGCAATTATGAAGCTCACCTGAAAGCATGTAAATGAGACCATAGTGCCAGTCTTCTCTGGAGAAAAGCTGTAGATCTCAAAAATGTGTTTTTTTTTAACCACGTGGTGACTTTTTAACCTCTGCTGGCCGTCACAAATGTCTTTAACTAGGTGGTACTTGTTGGTTTGCATCAGTGGTGAGTTATTTAGTGACCTAATATGTACATGTCAGATGATTCATAATATTTACTGATTGCTGTGGCAAGCATTGTTCTCTGGGTTGTTATTCCAGTTGCATTGACAGAGAGCAACAGCTTGTCGCAGGGAACTAAACATTGCGGTGTGGTACCTTGCTCAACGGTACCTTGGTAGAGCTTTAAAGGTCTCTTGGCACCTCTCTTGCTGCTTGCACACCTCCAACCTTTGTCTTAACCAAAAATGCTCTTTGTCTCAGCCCAGGACACTCAGCTTCCACTGCCCCCAAAAGAAAAGGGGGGATATATTTCACTGAAACTTGTCAGCAACAGAAATGCAGTTATGATGGCCGCTGAGAAAAAACTAGTTTTATCTATGCAGGTGGAGAAAACGTTGAGAGTTTGTTGACTTGTTGGAAGGATGAACAGTGACTTTTAGAGGATCGGTCAGAAGTAGAAGCTGGTTACAGTTTTTTTGACAGCAATTTTTTTTTTTGTCTGACTATATGAGTATTTGATAACTACAGTTTTTTAATCAGTAAAGATTTTAGAAATGTTTACATAAAATGACCTTGATTCAAAGCAAGCATCATTTGCCATGTCAGCACCATAAACACACATACTGTAAGTTACCTGCTATATTTTATATTATAATTGTGCATCATATTCATAGATCCACCTTCCTGTTATACTTAAGCTAGTTGAAACATCCTGACTGGTCTGAGCTCCATCAGCCTGGCCGTCTGGCTCCGAACGCTGTCCTTGGTGCTGAAGACGTTTTCCCCTCCAGAAACACACCCAACGGACGCTCGTGTCCTCTCAGCTTCAACAAAATACCATTTTGAAAAGGTGCAGAACGTTTTAGTTCACGACTGTAATTGTAATATACAAAAGAGACCCTTGGGGTCGCCATTTAACTGCAAATATGAGGAGACGTTTCTCCACCCACAGCAGAGCAGCTCTTTTTTCCGAACGGAGTAGCGGATCTTTCAGCCGTCTTTTTTATTTTTCAAACCCATTTCGACGTTCATTCGGAAGAAATAATGGATCTCAGATGGAATGTACTTATAGCCATTTTCCTTTATTGTGCTCTTTTCGTGCGCAACACCAGCGCGGACCTGAGCTATTCCGTTCCCGAGGAGATGAGGCCCGGATCTATTGTTGGAAATATCGCCAAGGATCTCGGACTGGAAGTCGAGAAACTGTTCAACCGAAAAGCTCGTATTGAAACTGAAGATCAGCAATACTGTGATATTGATCTAAAGACGGGGAATTTGGTCATCCGGGAAAGGATTGACAGAGAGGAGCTGTGTGCGGAAAAGGTGTCGTGTACGCTGAAAACGGAATTGATTCTGGAGAATCCTTTAGAGGTGCACCGCATTTCCCTGCTCATACAAGACATAAACGACAATTCACCTGTTTTTCCAAAGGATACAATTAAACTGGATATTAGAGAATCTGCAGTCAAAGGAGCTCGTTATCGCGTTAATGATGCACATGACGCGGACATCGGACACAACGTGGTTAAACAATATATTTTAGAAAAGAACAACTATTTTGTCTTATCTGTTCGAGATGATACAAGTGGCTCTAAGAATGTGGAGCTAGTTTTAGACAAAGAACTGGACCGTGAAGCCGAGCAGAATGTGCATCTTGTGATGGTGGCTGTTGACGGTGGCAACCCGCAAAGATCCGGAACTGCAACCATTC
>CAAE01010805.1:0-28564 GCA_000180735.1 Tetraodon nigroviridis | reverse complement strand
GGGGCGGGGTGGTGACGTCACGGGGGAGGGGCGGGGTGGTGACGTCACCGGGGTCAAGGGGAGGTCATCCATCAAATTTTGATATCAAATTTTGACACATAGTGGGGTATATTATCTCTCTGCTCTGGACCGGAGGAAAGTGGAGACTCGCAGCCTCCTCAGATCTTCTGAGGTCATCACCGTTGAAAGGTCACTGGTAAAGGTCAGGCTTGGGGGGGTGTTGGGAGATCCTGGACCAGCGCCTGTTGGTCCAGGCTGTGGCTGGATCCCCTCTTAGATACCAGTCGGACTCTGTGTGACGCCTGCAGCACCGCGCTGGACAACAATACGGTCCACACTTTTAACACCCACCCCTCCATTTGGACACTCTTTCAGGAGTGTGTGTGTGTGTGTGTGTGTGTGTGTGTGTGTGTGTGTGTGCGTGTGTGTGTGACTGTATGATGTTGAGAACTACTGACTGCAAAAAATCAGTTGGATGCTGCTGCTGCTGCCTGGTGGAGCTGGAGTTCCTGTCAGTTCCTGCTGGTCTTTGTTGGTCCCAGCCAATCCCTGTTGGTTCCTGTTGGTCCCTGTTGGTTCCTGTCAATCCCTGTTGGTTCCTGCTGGTCCCTGTTGGTTCCTGTTGGTCCCTGTTGGTTCCTGCTGGTCCCTGTTGGTTCCTGTTAGTCCCTGTTGGTTCCTGCTGGTCCCAGTTGGTTCCTGCTGGTCCATCTTGTGTGATGCTGCAGCCTTTTTTACATCCAAATTTCCTCTCCTCGCGCTCGCGCTACTTTCAGCCGCGCGTGCACGACTGAAGGTCACTCCGACGCTAAAAAGCTTTCGGCGCTGCGGTGCCACACCGCGCATGCGCGCCGCCGGAGGACCGCTACACAGACCGCAATATGGCGAGAATGGCTGGCAGCGGAGCCGCCAAGGAGCAGGTGAGCTGGCCCCAGAGGACCTGCACCGAGGAGCTCCACGAGGACCAGGAGGACATTCAGGAGGTGCAGATCAGCGGAGAGGAGGAGGACGAGGAGTCCGACACAGGCGGCGTGGAGCCGGGCCGGGAGGCGCGGAGAGCCTCGCTGGAGCCCGGCGAGACGCGAGCGGTCGTTATGCGGAGTACGGACCGGGGGGAGGAGGGAGGGGAGGAGGGGTACCCGCTGGAGGAAGAGCCTCAGCGGCCGGAGCGGAACCAGCTGAGCGAGAACACCCGCCTGGCCACCCGCTACGCGGTGCGCATCTTCAGGGAGTTCCTGAGCGAGACGGCGCAGAGTCCGCACTTTGAAACTCTGGACAAGGACGCGCTCTGCGCCCTCCTGCGCTCCTTTTACGCAGAGGCGCGCTCCAAGAGCGGCCAGCTGTACAGCAAGTCCTCCCTGATCAGCATCAGGAGCTCCCTCAACCGGTACCTGAACGAGCCGCCCTACTGCCGCACCCTGGACCTGAGCAAGGACCCGCAGCTGCGCAGCGCCAACCTGGCCCTGGCGGCGGTGCTCCGCCGGCTGGAGGAGCAGGGCGCCGCCCCGGTGGTGCAGAAACAGGCCGTCACCAGGTCGGACCTGCGCAGGCTGTACCAGTCCCCCGTGTTCGACCCCGACAGCCCGTGCGGCCTGCTGAACAAGGTCTGGTTCGAAACTTGCATGTACTTCTGCACCAGGGGCCGCGAGAACCAGCGCGAGCTGCGGGAGGACTCGTTCGGCCTGGCCGCGGACCAGGACGGGCGCAGGTTCGTGTACTTGCGGGCCCCGGGCCCGAGCCACAGGCCCCGCTGCGCCCTCGGGACCCGGAGGCGGCCGGACGCCGAGGAGGAGCCGTGGCCGCGCATGTACGAGACGGGCACCCGCCTGTGTCCCTACGCCAGCTTCCTCCGCTACCTGGCCAAGCGCAACCGCTCGTGCAGGGCGTTCTTCCAGCGCCCGCGCGAGCGCAGCAGCGCGGGCGACCTGACGTGGTACGAGAACAAAGCCATCGGGAAGAACCTGCTGGGCACGCGGATGCAGATGCTCTCGCGCTCCGCCAAGCTGTCCAAGACCTACACCAACCACTGCATCGGCGCCGTCTCCATAGCGACGCTCAACTGCCTCCTGGGCGCCGCAGACGGACGGGCGGCCACGCTGGAAAAGGTCAAGGGTCAGAAAGCCTCTCCCCTCCGGCCTGAGCGCCGGGGCCCAGAGGACCCCTCGGGACCTCCTCGGGCCAAGAAGAGGTGCGTGCGCGCAGGGAGTGCCGCCGAGGGCCTGGGGCGGGGCGAGGAGCGGCCTGGGGCGGCGGGAGGAGGCCACGCCCAGGAAGAGCCCCCGGGCCCCTGTCCTGGCCAGGTAACAGGCTCCCGGAGGAGCAGGTGCCTCCACCCAGGAGGAGGGATGGAAATATTGAGCTTCGGGACGACTCCAACATCCGTCCACCATCCAACACGTCGGCCCGCCTACATCACTGACCACACCCACCAACGTCACCATCAACATGTTCACACCCATCCTATCAGGGCACCTACGTGGGGTACCTCCCTCTGTCCTCCCTGTCCTCCATCTGTCCTCCATCTGTCCTCCCTCTGTCCTCCATCTGTCCTCCCTCTGTCCTCCCTCTGTCCTCCCGCTGTCCTCCATCTGTCCTCCCTCTGTCCTCCCTCTGTCCTCCATCTGTCCTCCATCTGTCCTCCCTCTGTCCTCCATCTGTCCTCCCTGTCCTCCCTCTGTCCTCCCTCTGTCCTCCCTCTGTCCTCCATCTGTCCTCCATCTGTCCTCCCTCTGTCCTCCCTGTCCTCCCTCTGTCCTCCCTCTGTCCCTCTGTCGGATCCAGACAGTCGGAGCGTTGAGCAGACAACCAGTAGAAGGCGGGAACAGCAGATCAGTTTAGTTGATCTCAAACCTGAACATCTTATCCTGGTTCACTCGTGCAGTTTTGGCATTAATGTGCCGTCATTGTTGCACATTAAACGTTATTTAAATGTTATTATTACAGCTAAACAGTTTCTTCTAATGAATGCACGATTCAACCAAAGTCCTAAACAGGAAGTTGCAACTTAAGGAGGTAAAGAAAGCGTTAGCGTTAGCGTTAGCGTTAGGGTCTGCCAGCCAGTCTCTGAACGGTCGCAGGTGTGTGTGGAGCAGCTCACACTCGTCACTGCTTGTCTCTGTTTCTCTGGCGCACCCAGGGCGGCGGCGGCGGCGTCCGTGCGGCGGGTCGGCCGTGACGCCGCCGTCTCCTCTGGGCTGTGGAGGGATCCCCACCCCAGCCAGCCTCACCCAGTCCAACGCCCCCGTCCACATCGACGTGGGAGGACAGATGTACACGAGCAGCCTGGGCACACTCACCAAGTACCCAGAGTCACGGTGAGGACCGGGCCGAGGACCCAGCACCTCCGGCTGGGCCGCTGACGTCAAGCCCTCGTTTGTGCCAGGATCAGTCGGCTTTTTGACGGAACGGAGCCCATCGTGCTGGACCGACTGAAGCAGCATTACTTCATAGACCGAGACGGTCACATGTTCCGCTACATCCTGAATTTCTGCGGACCTCAAAGCTGCTCATCCCCGATGACTTCACCGTGAGTGTCGCATCAGGAGCGGTCCCAGCTCAGGGTGGGACCTCATGCTGGGTGTCTGCGGGGGCGGGGGAGCGTGGCTGGCCCACGCTGACGTGCACCCGTCCCCTGTGCTGTCTGCAGGAGTTCTCTCTGCTGTACGAGGAGGCCTGCTTCTTCCAGCATACTCCGCTGCAGTCCCAGCTGCAGCGCTGGAGGCGCCAGCGGGGATGCAGGAGCTCCTGGCCCGAGTGTCTGCTGGTCCACGCGGCTCCGGAGCTCGGGGAGGAGGTCAGCGTCAGCGCCCAGCGCGCTGTGATCCAGGAGGTTTTTCCAGAGGTGGGAGACCTCCTCCGCCCGGCCATGAACTCCTGCCGGAACCCAGAGTCCACACACGTCAGCCGCTTCCCCCTCAGCAGCTGCTGTGGCCTGAGCTGGGTGCAGGTACAGATCCCTGGTCTGGGGCACCCTTGGGGGCCCCCCCGTCACCCTCTCTGGTTCCTCTGTGTGACTGCAGGTCCTGGAGCGCTTACAGCGGAGCGGCTTCTGCATCACCTGCTCATGCGGAGGCGGAGTGGACTCATCCCAGTTTACCGAGTACTTTCTGCAGAGGGAGGGCAGGGGCCGGGGCCAGGGCAGGGGCCGGGGCCGGGACCGGGACCGGGACCAGGGCCAGAGCCGGGGCCAGGGCCGGGGCCAGGGCAGCCAGCAGCCACAAGCCCTGATCCAAGGTCATCCAAGGGTCAAGGAGGAGCCGGAGGATCAGCCCAGAGAAGCAAACTGACCACCGTCCATCCTGCAGGTGTGCTCTGGGCCGTCTGCTGCTCCGCTGCCCTCTGCAGACCCGTAACCGCGGTAACCAAGGTCAGGGATGCCTCCAGAGAGTGGGACCGTGGTCTGCTATCAGCGGGAACCCGCTCACACTGAACTGTCTGCTAACCAGGAAACAGCCACAACACCAGTCAGCAACTAGAGATGAGCAGTCACCAACCCAGGTCCAGAGTGCACGACACCAGCCGTGCACGACGGCTGCGCACTACACATGCAAGTGTTCTACTGCAACAATCGTTTCCATACATAGCCGATCACCAACGTCGGTTAGTGAATCCAAGACGTGATTACCTTTTTGTAAAATCACTTTGTTCAGGAGGACGTTTCCCCCCCTGATCCCAGAATGAATAAATACAGGAAGTACCAACCACCAGAGCTGCAGCGTTTCCTAGTAGAGGCAAACTAGAGACCCTCAGCGTTGATGGACGGACACGGACAGACTTGGTTTCACCCTCGGTTCTCCCCCCTGGAGCTGAGGGAAGCGGGAGGAAAAGGGATGGAGGGAGCTGCTTCGTCCCCAGAGGTTCCCCCCAACCACGCCCATCACGGCCCCACCCCTCTCATCCCTGACCTCCAGGCGAGTTGAGCAACCCTAGATCCTAAGTGTCTCCACGGTGCCGTGTTCTAAATGCCCCCCCACAAGCGTTAGCGCGTTAATAACTCAAATGCTTTATTGGCCATAACCACAACAAGGCGGCCCTGAGTCAACTGAGAAGCGGAGGACTTTTCCATCCCTTCGTCCGCCATCGCCAGCAGCGGAACCTTCTGGCAGTTTCAAAAAACCGTCAAAATAAAAAGTCCGATCTGATAATAAAGCTCAACCTAAAGACGAGAGCGGCTCTGCTGTCCTGCTGCAGGAGGCAGCTACAGCATCGCTCTGTAGAGGAGGAGCGAGCGGCTGAGCGGCGGCTCCAGTTCCATCACCAGCAGCAGATCCCTGAGGCTGACCCGGGTCAGCTGGGGGAGCCCCGGCCTGGGCAGCACAGCCACCTGCCTCACACACACACACACACACACACAGGTCACACACTGTGAAGACACAAGTGCAGAAGTGCTGGCTGTGTTTGCGGCTCACCTGGCTCTCGGGCTGCTCCGGCGCTCTCTTCTTCCGAGGTCCGATAGCCGCCAGCGCCGTCAGGTTGGCCTCCCGATGCTGCAGCTGCGCTTCCTCCATCTGCTGCAGCTGTGGACCAGATTCCCGCTTAGAGCCTGGAGAGCACCCACGTGCGCGGCGACAGCGCGGGTCCGGTCAGAGGGGGCTCCAGACTGAGAAGCCATTTCCAGACCCCCCCTGAAGACCCCAG
The DNA here is from genome assembly GCA_000180735.1 of Tetraodon nigroviridis. Lineage (NCBI taxonomy): Eukaryota > Metazoa > Chordata > Actinopteri > Tetraodontiformes > Tetraodontidae > Tetraodon > Tetraodon nigroviridis. Next base: position 22,927 of record CAAE01010805.1, on the reverse strand, counting down.
TCATCACTGAATCCCTGCCTGCCAGTCACACGGTGCGCTTCAAAGCGGGACCGGCAGCGAACACACCTCTTTAGCTCTTTGCTTCAGCTGCTGCTGCTGCGGATCCTCGCTGTGTGAGCGACTCTGCGGTCAGAGACAGACGTCCGTCAGCGAGCTGCTCCTGCAGCCAGCACAACCTCACGCGGCTCAGCAGCCAAAAGAACGGTCTCGTTTGTTTCAGGAATACTCAGTTTACTCTGGCCAAGCGCAGCAGGCGCTCCCGCTCCTCTTCATCCTTTCTCTTCTTCTTCAAAGTCTCCACCTCCTCCAGGAAGCGCAGCTGGGAGCGTACGTCACTGACCCTGGTGTGCCTCGGGTCCTCCTGAGAGACCCGGACACGTTGCTAGGTCAGCTCTGCAGAAGAACAGGATCAGGCCGTCGGTTAGCATCGCGGCTGCACCTTCACAGCTGCCTTGCGGTGTCCAGCCATGACGCTCAGCTTGAGCAGCAGCCCGTGGAGACGTTCCTGAGTGGCGTGGGAAACCAGGGCCACCGCCTCTGGAGCCACATCACTAACTCCCTGTGGCTGACCTGGTTTGGGACACACAACAGACCTGACAGTCATTCAGGGACGGCCCCGGGGCGTCCCGGCCCCTGCGGGAGGTGTTTGGAGAGGGCCCAACGCATCGTTATCGAGCTCTGCCAGAAGCCAAAACATCCCAAGGTTCCTTCATCAGGCCGAAGGCAGAAAGGTTCAGGAAAGTTTCCCAGGCTGCAAAAACGAACCCATTATTGGGAACTTAGCTGAAAACTGCCCCTGAACCCCTCTAAATTCCCCCGGGCTCCTCTCTCCTCTTCCCCCCCCGTTTCCCTCCCCCCCGCTCTCTTTCACTTCCCCTTTCCCTTTTTTTTTTTCTTTCTTCTTTCCCCCCCCCCCTCCCATTTCCCTTCCTTCCCTTCCCATCCGTCCTTCCCCCATTCGCTTCCGATCCGCGTCCCCCCTCTCTTTTTTGGCAGAAAGGTTCAGGAAAGATTTGCAGGTTGAAAAAACGAAGCAATTATTGGGAACTTAGCTGGAAACTGCCCCTGAACCCCGCTGAACCCCCATGAACCCCCTTAAACCCCCCTATACCCCACTGAACCCCCCTGAACCCCGCTGAACCCCCCTGAACCCCGCTGAACCCCCCTAAACCCCGCTGAACCCCCCTAAACCCCGCTGAACCCCCCTGAACCCCCCTAAACCCCCCTAAACCCCCCTAAACCCCGCTGAACCCCCCTAAACCCCGCTGAACCCCGCTGAACCCCCCTAAACCCCGCTGAACCCCGCTGAACCCCCCTAAACCCCCCTAAACCCAGCTGAACCCCGCTGAACCCCCCTAAACCCCGCTGAACCCCCCTAAACCCCCCTAAACCCCGCTGAACCCCCCTGACCCCCCCTGAACCCCCCTGAACCCCCCTGAACCCCCCTGACCCCCCCTGAACCCCCCTGACCCCCCTGAACCCCGCTGAACCCCCCTGACCCCCCCTGAACCCCCCTGACCCCCCTGACCCCCCCGACCCCCCCTGACCCCCCCTCCAGCACCAGCAGCTGTTTGTACCTGCATGAAGGATCCGGCTGAGCAGCAGGTGAGGTGAGAGGAAGAGCTGGTCCTGGCAGGACTGGACCACAGAGCCCACCAGCGTGGTCAAGATCTGGGCGTTCTCCTCCCTCAAATTCACACCAGCCATGGAGGCGACGTCGTTGATGTCGTCATCTTCTCTGGGAGAACACATCAACACACACATCAACACACACATCAACACACACATCAACACACACATCAACACACACACGAACACACAAGAGCAGCTCCGAGTCCTCTGATCCAGACTGAGCTTGACTGAGAAACCCGTTAAAAGTGACGTGAGAAGAATGTTTAGAATTACTTGTAGGTTCCACAAATGTCTTTAAATGCATGACCGAGCGTCTGAGAAGGATCCTGGGACCAAGCAGGTTTCGCTGGAAAAGTTCCTTGAAAAGAGAAGAAAATCAAAAGTCACCTGGAGACGTCTGAGGACGCCAGACGGGGTTCTAACCACAGACAGAACCAGGAGAAGAACCTCGGAGATGGAGTCCACCTTGGAACGAGGTCAGTGTTCTTGGTGCTAAAACAGGGGAACCTCCCACCACCAGTACTCCTGGTGTGGGGCCACTGGTGGGCGGGGTTCAGACATCTCCACCGGCTCACCTGTCAGGTGCCGTCCTGAAGGAGCTGCTGGGACTTTGCAGTCGGGTCTGCAGCTCTTGGCTGTGGAGTTGCTCAGCAGGGACGAGGCCGGCCGAGGCCTCAGGGCCGCTCCTCCGGGCTCCTGCGTGGCCAAGGAACACTCAAAGCACGTCCCAAACACCTGCCTCTCCCTCTGGATGCACACGTGCTGCGTCCTGTCAGGCCAGGACCTCTGAGCCCACCAGAGCAGGAAGCTACTGAAGGAAGAACATCCCGTGGCTCTGCTGACCTTCTGACCTTCTGGGCTGATGTTTTTATCTGGGTTGGGCTGCTTCACGGTGGAAGCAGAGCGGTGGTGGTGAAGGCTGACGCACGCCTGCTGTATGAACACCTGGGGGTCTGCGGTCAGGTGACGAACAGCTGGAAGACTTTTCTAACAAGAATGAAGAAAAGGCATGAAGGTCAAGATGTGCTGCTGTTGCCAAGCAACACAACATTCCATACAAGTGTCTGGTGCAGGGTTATATTTCCATTCTAACTCTAACGGGCAAATGTTGCTGGGTGATTTGGGGGTGTTTTAATCGTCTGCCCCCCAAACTTCTCTGAAGGGTTCGGAGGTTTTGACTGACGACCTTGAGGAAAGGCACCAAGCAGGGCTGCGGCGTTGACTTCAACTCTTGATAAAGTTGTTCTGTAAACTCTTCCGCTTCCACTTTTCCCTCCTGCAGGATCCAGAAAATAAATCAAGGAAAAAAAAACAAAACACGCCATCTGATCATAATAAAACCGCGACTTTCTGCTGCTTCAGCCTCAAACACCTGCCAACCTTGGAGGACACGAGGAGGGAGGCGTACCAGCAGAGCCCTGACCAGCCCTCTGACGTTGGTGGCCATGCTGCCAGCCTGCGGGTCACTGGAGGCCAGCTTGATCAGCGTTACCAGGAAGTTCTTGCACTTCTTCACACTTTCCAGAGTCTCCTGTTGTGGTGACAACTTCCCTCAGAGTCTGCCTGGAATCTGCCCCCTCAGGAGGACACCTGGTCCAGCGGCTTCTGAGCTGAGGAGCCAGCCTCCTGGACCATCTCTGGGACCCACCAGGCTGAATGTGGCCGGGGGCTCCTTGGCTGTTCCTGGGACGGTGGTCTGGAGGCCAGGCTGGTTCCCCACGCTGGAACCAGGACCTCCACGCTGGGTCACTGCTGAGGAGGCTACACCCACCACCTGAACACCACACAAAGAGGGCGGCAGGAGACGTGCGCTTGCAAACCCCGGGGCTTTGAAGCAGCCGCTACCTTGACGACGCTCTTGTAGGCTGGTGCTGGTTGAAGCGAGGGCAGCCCCGGAGGGGCCACCCGGAGCTTCTCGGTGCTCTTAGCAGCCACTGCACACACCTGAGTTCCAGAGAGCACAAGCAGAATTTAGCAGACACACACAGACACACACACACGCACGCACACACCTGCGAGGCTGTGATCCGCGGCATTGGAGAGCCAACCCTCGCTGGTCCCTGCTGGGTCTGCGTCAAAGCCTGCTGAGACACCAACATCAGCTGTCCACTCTCACTGCGGATCAGGATCATTCCTGCCAGAAACGGCCCAAACACGTCCAAACACGTCAAGCTGCGTCCTCCAGCGCTCTGGGCAGGAGCCTGCACCTGTTCCTCCCAGCTCACCTGGAGGGATCTGGATGTTGGCTGGCTGAGGCGGAGCAGATGGAGGCAGCTGGGGGGCCACAGCCAGCGTGTGTGGAGCTCCTGACCTGGGCACGGTGATCACCAGGGTCCTCCCAGACGGGTTTATGGAGGCCAGCTGGCTGAGAACGGCTTTGGTTTGGGGCGCTTGTCCTTGCGCCCTCAGAGGAGCAGCCTTCGCTATCACCACCACAGAGGGAGAGGACGTCTGCGGCCCCGGCGCCGAGCCCGCGGCGGCGGGAGGCTGCTGACCTGCAGCAGGAACCACTTCAGCAGCACCTTTGGGGGGGATCTGCAGGGTCTTGAAGTGGACAGAGGAGTCTGCACACGCTGCTGCTGTCCCGCAGGGCTCCCGCTTCTGCTGCTCAACGCCCACCTTCTCTGCTGCCGTCGGCGCTTCCACTGAGGAGGTCACAACAGGTCACATCCAGTCAAACTGCTTTTTTTAAAGAAGGAATGGAAACGGGAAGGTTTTACGTGCTTGTGATTGCCGCTGAGTGAAAGGAGGAACGAGGGGGCTCGCGAGCCTTGAGGGTTCCCCACCACCAGGAGGTCTTCTCAGGTCAGCCGCTGGCAGCTCCTGACAGGTGAAGGTGAGGCGGAGGACGTTCTGCAGACTCTTGGAGCTCCTTCACAGATAGATTTTTTGACTGTCAGTATTTATTTTTTTGTAGCGTGGGGGGGGGGGGGTACCGCTAGGCGGCGCTGGAGCGCCTCCGCCTTTTTTTCTGTTGGCTCTAATGGAGATAAAATTTAAATATTTCCAGAAAGCACAGAAATGTAGCAGATATGTGGCTGTGTCTTTCATTCAGACAATATCAAATACTGACGGACGTCAAGGATTTTACAGAAATCCAGCGATCACCGCTCAAATGAGGCTGACAGACACACTCCGCCACTAAAGCGTGTAATTAAATCCTGTCTGACTTGTTTGGAGCTTATTTTTGTTTTTCATCCTCCTTTTCTGCCAAGTTGGTCGCCTGTTGGTTGCACCAACCGAGAGCCGATATTTCTCCCTTTTCTCTCTAATTAATAACAACATTGACGCACTGACTCGGTCCGAACGCGCTCTTTTCTCGTTTGCTTTTTTCCTTTAAAATAGCCTCAAACTCCCAGTTTGAGGCTTCAGAACCCCGGTTTTCCCTGAAGCTGCTGTCTGTGGAAGTGGGTGAAAACGCGTTTACCGTCCCGGAGCTTCGCGCTGCTGCGTTTAGGGTCTGCGGGAAAACCAGCGCTTGTTAGTGGGACGGTTCATTTATTGGTCGTTTCCGGGGGGTTAATCGGTGTTTTGTGTTCCCCCGTTTGCTTTTGGATGCCTCACATGTCCACCACCTCTTGGTCAGCCTCTCTTTGGTTTGCAACCCAGACAGAAGCGGTGATGACGGTGATGATGCTGCATCCTTCCTCCTCCTCACCATCCTGATTACCTCATGTGCTGCACCTGATCCCAATCAGCCCAGTTTCTCCTCCAGCCTCTCCTTGGTCAGGCGCCTGGCGGGTTCTTCCTCTTAGCGTTTTCATCTGAATTCTGCCTGTTTCAGATCACCGAAACCAGATGGGATTAAAGTTATTGAGCCTTTAAGTTTCTGCTACACACACACACACACACACACACACACACACACACACACACACACACACACACACACCTAACTTGGATTACTCAATACAGTGACAAAAAAACCACAGGTAGACATCTTGGATGTGTTTTTCAATTGTTTGTGAATTTCCTGAGAGCATGAACAGGCCCAACTGGGTTGTCTTTACAGGGTCAGTAGTTGGTGTCCAGATCGCTGAGTCTTCACAAACATGTCACACATGCACAGATTTAACATCAAAAACAGCCTTGACAATAATGAATTTAAATCTGTTGTTTTCTGTTATGAACAAGAACCAAGTGTGTGTGTGTGTGTGTGTGTGTGTGTGTGTTAAAACAAGGGTCAAAACCATGGTGACTAACAATGGATGGTGGGACCAGCGGGTGGATGGTGTTCGGTGGTGCTAGAACCAGTATCCGTAGAGGAAGACGTTGAGGGTGAGGAGCAGCAGGGCGTTGACGTTGCAGACCTTCCTCCAGAGCGGTTTCTCCTGCAGAGAGGTCAGCTCAAGGTTGTCTTTCTCTGGAGCTAGAGGACCAGACTTGGAGCCGCTCAGGCCGCAGATCAACAGAGTGGCTCTGCGGCAGCCCGAGGCCGGTTCCTCCTCGGAGGCGGGGCTGGGATCTGGGTTCTCCGCCACCACCTGACTTACGAGGTCGATACGAGGCTTCTGGCTAAACCTGGACCACCAGGTCAGCCGGTACAGCTGCAACAGACCGATCATGTGACTGTTAGTGCTCCTCACAGGTAGTGCTGAAACAACCCTATAAACCCAGACCCCGAATGTCCTTTATTTACAGGGAACCCTGAAGACATCGCAGCACAGGTGTGTGTTTGTGTCAGATTGTGCTGTAGTTAGAGAAGCATCTGGTTGCCGCTCTGGCTGCTGCTCGTGTATCAGGTGTGATCAGGAATCATGGCAGCCTCTGGCAGTGGAAAAACAGGAAATGACTGCTAACTAACTGTAAACCAGGACACTACCACACTGTTGTGAATACTTGGTGAGAAATTGGCCCCCACAAGCCATCAGATAGGGCTTAAGCGTCTTAGTGGCAGGGTTCCCTTTCTGAATATCAGCATTTGTTGCTCTCAACCCTACTTCTTTGAAATAAAATCAAAGAGTTTCAGCTTTGTAATTATCATTACAACCACAAAGGAACCTACAGACATTCATATATGACCAATACACACGTTTACACACTTAATGGCATGACTAAATGGCTGTTTGGCGTGCTCTTACATGCTCTTCAGATATTGGTGCTGTGGCCAGGCTGACAACCACAATCACAATAGACGAAACCGAGAAGAGGATCATAGCGAAGTACAGGTAGTGGACACGAGCCAGGACCGCCGGTCGCAGGTCCTCCTGACCACAGGCGGGGTGGCTGTAGGAGAACTCCATGATCATGCGGGCCAGGCCAGCCGCTAGTCCAACCACCAGACCCCAGAACGCGCCCTAGGACACACACAGCACCAGTGGGAACCTGCAGACTGAGCGTTACCGTGGTGTCACCGTCTGCCTTGGTGGGGGAACTGGACTCACCTGCTCGTTAGCACGCGGCCAGAAGATGGCCAAAACGAAAACAGCAGCGACAGGTGGAACTAAAAAGCTGGTCACCGACTGCAGGTAGTCGAAGAGCTGGCCGCTGTTGGACGCCTGGATGACTGGAATCCACAGCAGACTCACAGCCACCAAGATGAGAATGACCACCCTGAGGAGGAGGAGAAAGCAGGCTGAGCGTGGCGTGACGAGAGCTGCTTGTTAGCGTTGCTGAGACCTTCCCATCCTGCCAGGACACCAGCCGGTTCTGACATTCTACCTTTACATTTTACATTTAGTCCCACATGTGAGGAGACACGACCATCCACTCAAAAGATACAAGCCAGCAAAGCAGCAGGTTCATATGGGGACTTTAGCATGTAGCCATCAAGGCCACGCTCTGCTGTAAAGATTAGAGCAAATGAGAGATAACACAACCTCACTCACCTGCAGCCTCGCCGGCCCTCCTCCAGTCTGGTGGGGGGACTTTTCAAAAGACCTCGCTGCTCTAATGTTATTCTGTCCCTATTTGACCTCTGGCTACATTCTGCTGCCATGCCTGGCAGAGGCATACCTGCCCACAATCATGAGCTCCAGTTCAGAGGCCCTCGGCCGGACTTTGTGGTAGAGGTCCAGGGTGAAGAGGGTGGAGCTGCTGTTGAAGACGGAGGTCAGGGACGACATCAGAGCGGCTAAAATAACCGCTAGCATCAGCCCACGGACGCCTGGGAAGGTTCAGAAAGAGAGGAAAGTTAAACCTGTGTGCGTGTGTGTGTGTGCGTGTGTGTGTGTGTGTGTGTGTGTGTGTGTGAGTGTGTGAGAGAGACTCACCCACAGGCATGAGCTCCACCACCAGTTTAGGGTAGGCAATATTGGAGCAGCCAACTTCAGCTCCGCAAATACTTTTACACACTGCTGGATCCACACAGGCTACCTCATCTGCACACACACACACACACACACACACACACACACACACCAAAAGAGGAACGTCAAGGACATAAAACACAGAACAGAGCATAAAACCTTGAAATATCAATTGGGAATCAATGAATGGTGACTGAAGTAATGGTTGAAAAACACCGGAGAAAAGAAAGAAAGATGGTTTATTTACTACATTTACCATCACCAATTTTCACGTTCGGTTCTACCAAGTTTTTTAAAAATAAGAGGCAAACAAACCTGGGAACAGTATTCTGCTCATCATGCCTGGCATAACAACAAAAAAGGTGGGGAGTATTTTGAGGTAACCTCCCAAAACACTGCCGCCTTTAGCGTGAGACAGTGATTTGGCTGATAGAGACCTCTGGACTATGACCTGCAGTTACACACACACACACACACACACACACACACACACACACACAGAAACAAAGTGTTTGTGCTCCCCATCTGTTGCTCAGAAATTTCCAGGTGCATTGAAATTTTGCCAAATTTAATGTGATCTTCCACTTCTACCAAACCTGTGTGGGGGGGAGTTACCTGATCCGTGCACCACACCCACGTAGCCAGGATGGTGAGGCCGAACACCATACCTGGCCAGGGCAAATCGCCTGACACAGCGTCTCTGAACATGTGGAAGGAGTCGTTGCGAGGTAGGTGACAGGTGGTGTTGGCCACCGCCACTGAAGGAGTCGCTGACATGTACTGCTCCACCAGGCCCTCGTACCATCCGACCTTAGCAAAGGCTGGACGTGATACACAGCAGACACACACAACGCGGAGCGACGTCAGCTTGTTTCAGGCCTCAGAAGAGGGAGTCTTGGTTCTTTTGGTGAGTGTCCAACATACATATGAACATGAGTGCTAAGGCTCCTCCCACCATGATGATGGTCTGCAGAGAGTCGGTGTAGATCACTGCTGCGATGCCTCCTACACAGAGACACAGAGACACACAGCCACGCTCAGCGCCACACACACTCTGCTACTTTAGCTAGTGGGACACAGGAAGGCTCACCTGTCACGGTGTAAGCAGCAGTGATGAGCAGCAGGATGCCCGTGGACAGGTAGAGATCCCAGCCCAGGGACACCTGGATGAAGAGGGCTCCTGAGAAGATGTCTGCCTGCGGAAGGCAAAGACGTTCAAGTGGAACCCCTGGTGGACAACCAGTCTGAGCGCGGGTGTGCGTCTCACGGATAGTTTGGTGAAAACGTAGAGGATGAGCGACAGAACAGACGTGTAGATGCGAATCCTCTGTCCTCCAAAAGCGTTTGCCCAGATACTCGGGCAGGGTCACCACTCCAGAGGAGATGTAGACGGGTACGAAGAGCCAACCGAGAGCAATGAGGACCCACGTGGCCTGGACCAACATGAAGACTTTAAATGACAGCCACTTTGTGTTGGCCTTCATAGTATTCCTCATCAGATGCTCACATTCCATTCAAATCCACCGACTGCCATGCCTCCCATGGCTGCTTGTCCCGCTAGCCCGATAAACAAACTGCTGCCGACATTGCTGGACATCAGAGAGGCTCCGATCTGAAAACACAAGGAAAAATGTTGCAGTTGAATTAGGTTTCTTTCCTTGACTGGGTCTCGCAGGACTTAAAGAACCAGAACTGCTGTTGATGGTTTAAAGAGCAGCTTAATGGAACCAGGTGAAGAGGCAGCATCAACCTAACCACAGCTGGAGCTCTGAACCAACACTGGTCCAACACACCCAGGTCTAGAGGGGGGCGGGACACCGTGGTCCCACCAGAAACAAATCCCTTCTGTCCATAAAGGTCGGCGTTTACGCACCATCGCACCTTTTTTGTTGTTGGTGCAATCCAGCAGCGTTTTGATGGAGGACCTGCCTGATTGTTCAGATTCCCAGACTCAAACTGGTCAGAAGCAGCAGATGGCTTCTGCAGGCTTCTGGGGTGCCTCACTCCAGAGGTGAGGGTGAGGGTTAACCCTCACCCTCACCCTAACCCTCCCCTGTGACGGCTTCATCTATCACCACTTTCTGTTTCTTTTCCACCCTGTTGTGTCTGGTTGATTGTTCTCCACCATTATTTGATCAGTCTGGATCTGAATTGTCAGACGCACCTAATGCGTCATCTTAGCGTTCCACAAGTGTGTTGAGAACATGTGCTCTGGCCTGGATCGGTGCCTCTCCTCCCATTTAACCATCTCCAGCTGTTGAAGGTTCAGCAGATCTCCATCTGTCCTTTTAGCTTTTATTGTCTTTATTGTTGCAATAAAAACAATGTACTAATTGTGGCACTAATGACAGTAGTTCCACATAGGCTTTCAGTGCGTACTTTAGAGATACCCTGGACCACTGGCATTCAGGGTCAAAGGTCATCTGAGGCATTTGTTATATGTGCCTGTTGCAACCAGGGCCTGGAACCAGCCTCAGAGTCAAGGTGTGCTGGAATCTCTCCTGTCAGCTGTTGTGCTGAAGTATTGAACAGTAGTAAAGCAGTTCTGACATTGTTCCTATATTAATCTAGTTTAACGGGTTGTTTAGAAGTTGGACTTTTAGAACTTACAGGAAACCAAGTCATCGAGCGGCCGGCCAGGAAGTATCCTCCAATGGTGTTGCGGCTGGCTCGCCTTGAAGACTACAAGACAGATGAAGGTGAGCTGACATCGCCGAACCAAGATGACACACAGTCCATGTTCAGAAGCACCATGTCTCTCAGCCTGGTTTTAGTGACTTACAGATCTGGAACTGATTTCAGCCAACCCTGACTGACATGCAACACTAATATTGTTATTCATATTAATAATATTATTATTGTTAATATTTCAGGAAGAGTAAGAGTATTTTTGAGTCTTACCCAAATCCCAACAACAATGACAATGATGAAGTAGATGACAATCACAGCAATATCGGCGGGGTGCAGCGCCAGGTTGGAGCTGGGAGCTGCAGCGGTGGTGAAGCCACCCGTGCTGGGAGCTGCAACACACAGAAGGTCACACGCTTTGCTTTTGTGCACATGAACTCACAGTTTTCACTTGAAAACATGATGGAATTCATCTGCTGGCTCATTTAGCTGGTGTTTTTGGTTGATTGAAGCCTGATTTGAGACAAGTTCCTGAGTGCTCAGGCTACAAACCCTAACTAGGTCACCCACTCTGTCTGCAGGTGTTTGCCACAATACAAGTATTATAACAACTGTAAAAGACAATATTCTATCTTTAAAAAAAAGAAAAACCAGCAATCTATAAATGTCAGCAGGATGTCCTCTGCAGCCTCATGGACTGAAGCTAACCACCGGTTGGTGTGAGACACCCATCACCTGTCAGACTCCGCTCTCTGGCCCCTCCCAAGGAAACTCCTGGCCCCTCAGACTGACGCAAGGTCGTCACTGAACAAACCAAAACGATTCATCCACAGTTCCAGTTATGTGTCGGACACATGGAAACAAAGGCCTTCTGCGTGTTCCTGACCGTTTCCTGAAGACTCCAGAACAAACAGGAGTCTTTTGGTACTCTCGGGATCCTTTTTGTCTGTTATCGTGACTTGTAGGAGCTCTGCTTCCAGTGCAAATTGAATTTTTTTTTTTTTTTTTTTCGGTATTAGCAGGAGGGATGATAATACAGCCACACGCATACAACAACCTCATCCGTGGATGATTAGCAGGGGTTAAAATGTCGTTTGGTTGGACGTACTTTGACTCGTGGGCTGGGTTAAATGCTAGTCTGTCTGTTAATGGCAGATTAATGATGATGCTGTGTTCAGCGTGCAGGCGATAAAACAAGCTTAAATATGTGCCTGGGGCGTGAACATGATGTACTGAGTAACCTGCTGGGCTAGTTCAGCAGCAGCGGTGTGCGCCGCTAACACGTGTCCTATCGTTAACTGTGCTTTAAATCGTGTGAACTAGCTGAGCAACATGCATACACTGGACACGCTCACCGTTTAAACCATGGTCATCTGATCAAAAGAAGACGTCTCTAACGAACTGGTCCTGCGCATTGACCTTTGGCCTGTTGATTATTTCTTGGTTTTCTTGCAAATCTGACTCATGCAATCTACTGATTATGCCATTTTCACCGCTCACATCAGACCTCAGACACATCTCTGGAAGGTGCCATCTCCAGAAGTTCCCTGACGACACAGAGGGGAACGAGCAGGAGTACGGGGGAGTCATCGCTGACTTTGTGGAATGGTGTGAGGAGAACCACCTTCTCCTTAACACCAGTAAGACAAAAGAGGCGGTGATAGGCCTCAGAAGGACCTCCACACCCCACACACCTGTGAACATCCAGGGAACATCTCAGACACCGAGACCGTGGACTCTTTTAAATACCTGAATACAAGAAACCAGACTGGTCTCACAACGCAGACGCCCTGTCCAAGAAGGGCCAGGGTCGCCTGCACCTGCTCAGGAGACTGAGGTCCTTCAGGGTGAGCAGAGCTCTCCTCAGGACCTTCTACGCCGTGGTGGCCTCAGCAGTGTTTTATACCATCGTGTGTTGGGGGGGAGGCAGCACAGACGGGGACAGGAAAAGGCTGAACCAGCTGGGTCAGAGAGCTGGCTCTGGCCTCCATCTAGGAGGTGGAGGACAGAAGGATGCTGACCCGGCTGACATCCATCAGGAGCAACTCCTCCCACCCCCTGCACCACACTGTGGAGGCCCTGGGCAGCTCCTTCAGCACCAGATAAACAAATACTTTTTAAAGTACTTATTTAACAATGTCTGCTGCTGGAATCCGAGAAAAGATACTGTGTTCATCTGGACTTTTCAATTTTCTTTTTGGAAAACGTTTCGCCTTTAATCTTCGTCAGGTCAAGACTCAGCCGTCCACCTACATCTCAAAGAAAGTGGGCATTCCTTTGAGGACAACCAAGTGTGTGTGCTGGCAAGAGAAGACCGCTGGTTGAAAGAGGCGTCAAAGAAGCCATCCATGTTAAGATGGAAAAACCATCTCTGAACAGAGGTGGCGGTCTCAGACATCTTTCACCCACGTATAACGCTGTCCTCCACTCATTTCAAAAACAGAAACACTCCCACAGTTTCACCAGACCTGGTGTTGCATCGCCATGTGACCCAGTGGTCAAAGCAATATCAGCTGAAAGTAGGTCAACAACCCTGCTAACGACCCTGCTAATGACCCCCTAGACGTCCATCCAGACCACTGGCATACGAATGTTAAGATGCTCAGGTGACGTTAGCATGCCAATGGTCCACAAGGGCTATATTTGCTAGCTCTGCTCCAACATGGTCAGAACTGATGAAGCCTTTTGGATAAAAGGCGAAACGTTTTCCAAAAGAAAACTGAAAAGTCCAGATCAACACAAAATCTTTTCTCGGATAACACAAAGTCTATTCTCAGATAACTCTGACCTGGGTGACTGAGAACCTACACAGACATCTGCTGCTGGAACGCTGCAATTTCCCTGTTGTAGGACAATAAAGTTATTCTGTTTGAGCAAATCCTGTCATTAGACCTGAGGTAATATGTAGTTACACTTTAACTATGTATCAAGATAAACACACGTTTCAGGCTGTTGTTGTTGTTGTTCTCATCAATCAGTGACCGAGGGGAACGTCACAACTGCTGTTCACCTCTAGATCATACTCTAACTTTGTGTAATCAGTAGAATTCTACTTTACACAAGTCCTAAAATAACAAATAAAAACTCCGACGATGCTGGTAAGATAGGTCATTACATAGGACAATAAAAACAGCTTAACTGATCTCAACACAACTGAGGTCAGAACTGCACAACTGCTTGTTTTGAAGACTGGCACAGGTTGATGAGCTGGTCAGACTGATTACCGAGCAAACATGAACACTCCTGGTGTGACTGAGCTCTGGTCTGGCCTGGCTGACGGGACCACCAGCACCAGCGGAGCCTCTGGAGCTCTGAATCAAAGCAGCGTCCGCAGGAGAAACCACAGCCGCGAGTTCTGGACGCCTGATCTCAGACCTGCCAGCCATAACAAGCTCGTTAGCTGTCACTGCTTATCGCAAGTTCCCATCTCGGATGAACGGCCTTTTTGCTTCTGTCGCGTCAAAATTTAGCGTTTAAATTTACCTGCTTTAAGACTTTAATGGAAAATCAGAAATTCTTTTAGCCCCTAAGAAGAAAAGCAATCAAACCTGTAGTCAGACTTGCAGACATGATGGAACAGTGCTTCTTCTTCTGATGCCAGGCTTCCCTGCGTTCGGATCCAACCGGGAAACGTGACAGAGGTAACTAATTGACCTCAAGGTTAATGATTGAACCAGTCAGTTGGAGTCAGCCAAACTTCACACCTTGGCCTAGGAGGGAAAAGTATTTGAGCAGAAAAAGAGGATCTTTGTTGGGGAGGCCATTTGGAGGGTTTACTGACCAGGAAGCAGGTCAAGTTGATACCACACGCAGCACATCAGGCTGCTTCAAACCTTTCATTTAGTCTGCAAGCACTAAATCTGCACCTGTCTGTCACAGGGATCACCCAAATTATTGTCTGAGTCTGTATTTACATATTTATTACACCATCGTCTTTGGAGTAAATTTGCTTCTACCTTAACCTCCGTTTTAGAAACTTCTGCTACGTTGTACAGATGTTTTAGGCCTAAAATTTTCAAACTAACCTGAATATAATGCATATTGTATGTTCAGTACACACACACACACACACACACACACACACACACACACACACACTCTTACATGCTCCTTATGTGCAGAGCAAACGCCCGCGGGCCTCATTAAGGGTGAGGAAAGACATTCACGACAAACATGCAAAGGATGCATGGCTGTGCGCTGTGCACGTACGGTAGAGCGTAGCAGTCGTCAGCTGAGGGGAAAACCACCAGGAGTGTGACACCTGCGGACGTTACTGTGGAAGTGATGGACGGCAGGCGGTGCGACCACCGAACTCAGCCCAGTTCCCTCTGTGAAGCGCCGCTGCAACCTGGCAGCCCGCTCACGCCTTCCGCTGGGAGAGGCTGATGCCAGAAGGTGTCACCATAGCACAGGATAGCAAATGTAGCATTACCTGTTTAGCTTCGTTGTTGCAATTGGTTGCTGTATTTACTTTGGCAAGTTCGTAAGCCAGAGTCTGAAACTTGTGATAGATGACATTTTCATTAATAAAATAGAATAATTGTAATGTTTCCATTACAGGGCAGGCAGAATCAGGCAGGCAAAACCAGGCAGAGAGTGCACGAGAGCCAGGGCAAAACGCAGTCGAGCGTGTGGAGATTTCCACCCGTGAAGCAGGTCTAAGAAATTGGTTTTTGTTTCAATCTCATGGTGGGGAGACATAAAACACCAAGTTCTATCCTTCAAGGAAGAAAAGGAAGATAATATGTGTCATAACACTCATCTTCGGTCGTTGTGATGTGATTTTGGGGAGGTTGTGGTGGCTGGTTGGTTTGTTGGGTGGTTCGCAGCACCCCCACCCCTCCATAAATTACCCTAAACACACGAGTCAAACAAGGAGCTAAAACGTGAACGCAGGACAAAAGAAGCAGCCTAAAAAGGCTCAGGAATGAAAGGAGACGCGGGTGGAAATCATCACGTGAACACAGGTAAGAGGCAACCAAAGAAGGTGTTCGCCCTGGACGGGCCTGCTGGAAGGGTGGAGGTCGTCCTCGTATCTCCTCCTCCTGTCCTGACCTTCTGGAGGGTTTAAACAAAGACACGAGCCCCACTGATCCATCTTCCCTCTGCTGCTGAAATGCCCCCAACACGAGCTTAAAGCATGCATGGCAATCATCATCCAACATGCTTCAGTTGGACAGATCCTCTGACTCTGATGCAGATATCTGCTGTCCTTTGTCCTCCAAACTTACCTTTGCTGAAGTCTGTTAGAAGCTTCACTCACGTCCTCAGGAGCCGTCTCGCTCAATGCATCAGGCTCATCTGGGTGTTGTTCAGCAAACTTCTGCTGCTGATGACGGTGGTGAGGATGACGGAGAGCATCTTCTCCTAAGATTAGGCTCCTCCATGCAAGGTCAGCTCTGTGAAGGTCTGTCTTCTCACAGTCTGATCTAGCTGTGTCGGCATCAAACTCATTTGGTCGGTTTGCAAAGCTCAGGACAACTGCTTAAAGAACCCTGTTCGCTGGGACAGGTTTACAGGAATCTGGGTATAAATAAAGGTTTAAAATTAGCATTATTGCTAACTTTTGCGATGGGTATATCAAAAGCTTTGATGCTAAGCAGGCTGTCTTAGTCTGCAGACATCTGAGAGCCTGGATCTCCTGGGGTTTTCACTCTTTCACTATTATAATATACAGAACAAGAATAACACATAAATGTTGCCTCAAATATTTTTAAAGTGTTTCATGTTTCCTTTTTTTTGCTTTCTGGGGATCATTTCATCTTCCATCAGCTGACCTGTTGACATGAACAGAAACTTTCCCCAGAGTGACTCTTCACCATGTGACCCAGCAGACAAAGAGGAAGCACCCAAACTGAAACCAGGTGAACGAGCCTGCCAACCACCCTCAGGTGACCATCCCGATCGTTAGCACGCTAATGTTAATGGACATGCTCCGAGTCAGGTTCGAACTGATGAAGGCCAAACGTTTTTGAGGAAACCCTACACAACGCAGAGATCCACCCTCGGCGTTCCCCAGAGTCCAGACTGTTCCCGCAACTGTGCAGCAATCCAAAAATTTCAGTTTCTGCAACATCAATGCAATTGAAGCTACAATAGAATACGACAAATTTGAACAAAAATAGAACTTAGCTCGAGGCGATCACACAAGTAAACTGAAAATGTTCTTGGGGACTGGGGACTAGAACCAGTATCCATAGAGGACGACGTTGAGGGTGAGGAGCAGCAGGGCGTTGACGTTGCAGACCTTCCTCCAGAGCGGTTTCTCCTGCAGAGAGGTCAGCTCAAGGTTGTCTTTCCCTGGAGCTAGAGGACCAGACTTGGAGCCGCTCAGACCGCAGATCTGTAGCAGAGCTCTGCGGCAGCCTGAGGCCGGTTCCTCCTCGGAGGCGGGGCTGGGATCTGGGTTCTTCACTTCAGGGACTTTCACGTCGATTACGAGGTCAACACGAGGCTCTTGGCTAAACCTGGACCACCAGGTCAGCCGGTACAGCTGCAAAGAACAGACGGAACACCTTCATTTTTAGATTTAGCTGTTTAGTTTAAAGATGTATATTTTACCAGCCGCCATCTTTAGGAGCGATAAATGACTCCTTTTTTCACATTTAACAGATTTTTAGCGTCACTCCTTTGAATTGTCCCCTAATAGAAACATTTGGACCTATCACGGGTCCCTCGTCCACCAAAGGAAAGGAAAACATGAATAGAGAATGTTTGGCGTGCTCTTACATGCTCTTCAGATATTGGTGCTGTGGCCAGGCTGACAACCACAATCACGATAGACGAAACCGAGAAGAGGATCATAGCGAAGTACAGGTAGTGGACACGAGCCAGGACCGCCGGTCGCAGGTCCTCCTGACCACAGGCGGGGTGGCGATAAAGGAACTCCAGGATCATGCGGGCCAGGCCAGCCGCTAGTCCAACCACCAGACCCCAGAACGCGCCCTAGGACACACACAGCTAATCTCAGCTGAGGACGGACACAGCAGGTTGTGGACGTTTAGGACTGAAGGGCTGCTCGCTGCGGGTGTAAACACGGTAAATTGGTTCATTTCAGAGCTGCGACTGCACCTGTCCTTATACACACACACACACACACACACACACACACACACAAATGCATATATATATATATAGTATACACACATGCAGACACACACACACACACAAATGCATATATATAGTATACACACATGCAGACACACACACACCATGTCACAGCCTGAGACGTGGATGTGGCTTGACCTGTGGAACAAACCCTGTTGAACTCAACCCCAAGACTGTTGGGACTGACTTCCTGGTTGTGCCCTCGCCTCCTCCTGACCGAATCACCTCACTTTCTGCCTGATTCGGTCTTTGCAAGCGCCTCGCCTGGTTTCTGTCTGCCTGATCCTCCTCACACCTTGGATCCACTGAGTCAGGATTTATTGGATTGGATTATTTACCCAAAGATTTGTTCTGGGCATTATTTTCTGTTGGGGTTTATTTTTTGCTGAGTGTGTGAGAGTCTGTCCATCACTTTTGTGTGTGTGTTCTATATTGGAGAACGCTCCTCTCACCTGCTCATTAGCACGTGGCCAGAAGATGGCCAGAACGAAGACAGCAGACACAGGAGGAACCAGACAACTGGCCACCGACTGCAGGTAGTCGAAGAGCTGGCCGCTGTTGGACGCCTGGATGACTGGAATCCACAGCAGACTCACAGCCACCAAGACAACGATGACAGCCCTGAAAACAGAAAACAGCTTCATTTGATGGAGAAACTGAATAAAAACATACAACTCCAGGACTGCAAAAATGGACACGGACACAAATGGAATAAAATTGTCTCACAGGGTAAGCAAAATGTATATAAACATGAAAAATGTACCATACCTGCCCACAATCATGAGCTCCAGTTCAGAGGCCCTCGGCCGGACTTTGTGGTAGAGGTCCAGGGTGAAGAGGGTGGAGCTGCTGTTGAAGACGGAGGTCAGGGACGACATCAGAGCGGCTAAAATAACCGCTAGCATCAGCCCACGAAGACCTGGGAAGGTTCAGAAAGAGAGGAAAGTTAAACCTGTGTGCGTGTGTGTGTGTGTGTGTGAGTGTGAGTGTGAGTGTGAGTGTGTGTGTGTGTGAGTGTGTGAGAGAGACTCACCCACAGGCATGAGCTCCACCACCAGTTTAGGGTAGGCAATATTGGAGCAGCCAACTTCAGCTCCGAGGGTAGGCAATATCTGGAGCAGCCAACTTCAGCTCCGCAAATACTTTTACACACTGCTGGATCCACACAGGCTACCTCATCTGCACACACACACACACACACACACACACACACACACACACACACACACACACACACACACACAATTGCAGTTTTCAGGGTTATATTTGAAATAACAAACAGGACAAGTTCAGCATTGTTTTAAACATATTCAATCAATAAAAGGATGGCTAAAATAATTTTTGTTTTGTTGTTGCTGTTGGTTTTTTTTTTACATTATTATGATAAGACAAAGTGGGCAAACAAACCTGGGAACAGTATTCTGCTCATCATGCCTGGCATGGCCACCAAGAAGGTGGGAAGTATTTTGAGGTAACCTCCCAAAACACTGCCGCCTTTAGCGTGAGACAGTGATTTGGCTGATAGAGACCTCTGGACTATGACCTGCAGATACACACACACACACACACACACACACACACACACACACACACACACACACACACACACACACCATCATTTTAATTCTGACAGAACATGAATAACACACACGTTTACCTTGAAAGTTGAGGAAAGTCCTACTATGAATACACTCATTGCTGGTCTCAATCAACTTTTCAGTTCTGATATTTAATCCATTTATTTTGCAGACCTGAAACATTATCAGATTTCTATTGGCAGGCTTTGGGAGGGTCTGTCTGCCTGCTCCCTC
Organism: Tetraodon nigroviridis; assembly: GCA_000180735.1. NCBI lineage: Eukaryota > Metazoa > Chordata > Actinopteri > Tetraodontiformes > Tetraodontidae > Tetraodon > Tetraodon nigroviridis. The sequence continues at coordinate 3,501 of CAAE01010805.1, read as the reverse complement.
CCCTGATCCTGATCACCCTCCTGTTGCTCCTGCTCCTAATCAATCCAGCTCCTTCTCCGTGTGTTTAAAGCAGCCTCTCCTCCGCTTGGGTCCCAGACGGCCTTGTTTGCAAGTGTCTGTTGGGCTCCTGGTGTTTGGTTTTTACAGTGGACGTGCTGGACAGATCACCTGATCAGAGCCTCACATTCAAGTTATTGATCTTTGAGGCTGTTTGACATTGATACTGTTGGAAAGAGCCAAAGGAGGAGACGGGGATGAAACCAAGACTGGACAGCAGAACTTTCAGAGAGACAAGACTGAATTTCAGGGTGAGCAGCGGGGCTAATGAAGAGATTTAGAGGTGTGTTGATTTCCCAATATTGCCTAAAGGGAACTGTCAACAACTGGCACCAGCTACTAAACCAGCTGGCAGCAGTTATGGAATTATTTCATCCAAACCACAAGTCAGAACATGCAGTTGCTGTGCTGGAGCAGTAAGCTTATGCATTGAAAAAGGTTTTACCATTATGTACCAGGGAAAAGTTAAAGTGTATCTGTAACGTCCATCTCTGTGATACATTAAATTGCTTATAAAACTCCTATTCATGTTTTTTACTGTAAAAACTATCATTTGCACAAAACACAAACCACCCTGCAGGGGCTGGGGTGTGGGGGAGTTACCTGATCCGTGCACCACACCCACGTGGACAGGATGGTGAGGCCGAACACCATACCTGGCCAGGGCAAATCGCCTGACACAGCGTCTCTGAACATGTGGAAGGAGTCGTTGCGAGGTAGGTGACAGGTGGTGTTGGCCACCGCCACTGAAGGAGTCGCTGACATGTACTGCTCCACCAGGCCCTCGTACCATCCGACCTTAGCAAAGGCTGGACGTGATACACAGCAGACACACACAACGCGGAGCGACGTCAGCTTGTTTCAGGCCTCAGAAGAGGGAGTCTTGGTTCTTTTGGTGAGTGTCCAACATACATATGAACATGAGTGCTAAGGCTCCTCCCACCATGATGATGGTCTGCAGAGAGTCGGTGTAGATCACTGCTGCGATGCCTCCTACACAGAGACACAGAGACACACAGCCACGCTCAGCGCCACACACACTCTGCTACTTTAGCTAGTGGGACACAGGAAGGCTCACCTGTCACGGTGTAAGCAGCAGTGATGAGCAGCAGGATGCCCGTGGACAGGTAGAGATCCCAGCCCAGGGACACCTGGATGAAGAGGGCTCCTGAGAAGATGTCTGCCTGCGGAAGGCAAAGACGTTCAAGTGGAACCCCTGGTGGACAACCAGTCTGAGCGCGGGTGTGCGTCTCACGGATAGTTTGGTGAAAACGTAGAGGATGAGCGACAGAACAGACGTGTAGATGCGAATCCTCTGTCCTCCAAAGCGTTTGCCCAGATACTCGGGCAGGGTCACCACTCCAGAGGAGATGTAGACGGGTACGAAGAGCCAACCGAGAGCAATGAGGACCCACGTGGCCTGGACCAACACAGAAACGTTGAAGGTAAGTCCTTGAAGTTTAGAAACATGAAAACACAGAGCACACATCAATCTACGAGCAAGATGAAAACAAGAGTATTGTTCTTAAAAAAGGCTTCAGATCTTTTTGCTGAGACTCTTGATCATCTGAGATGTACGTGATAGAAAATAAAGCACACCCCTCTATACAAACTCCCTTGCAGACAATGCTTAGATGAAACCACCAGGTCCAAAGAATGTTCTCCTGAGCTCAGGGACAGGAACGTATTGGTTCACAGACCTGGTGGAAGCTACAGAAAGCTCTGCTGTCTTGAGAGTTTTCCAGAGCCTCGAGGCTTCTATCTCTCTGGAAGCAAAGAGGTCTGAAACGACCAGGCCCCTCCCTAATCTGGCCCTCCAACCAAAGCCAGGAAATCCACAGCTGTCTTCTGGAGAGGAACAGGTCCAGAGGGTCAACCATTGCTGAGGTCCTCCAGGCTGGCCTGGCCCAGCTGGGAGGCCTGAAGGGTTGATGAAGAGGGTGGTGATCAACCTCCTCAGCCGTTCTCAGATCTCTCCAGGGATTGGATTCAAGCCTTTCCAGGACGGCTCCTGCTGCATTCATCTCCCCCTCTGGCCACTCTGCCTTGCAGGCCCGATTTGGTGGATTGCTGCAGAGATGGTTGTCCTCTCTGGAAGGTTCTTCTGTCTCCACAGAGGACTTTTGGAGCTCTGACAGAGTGGCCATCAGGTTTTTGTCTCTTTCCTGGTTGCTGTCCTCATTGGGACCTTCAAGCAGCACAAATGTTTCCATCCCTTCCCCTGACCGGTGCCTCCAGACACTCCTGTCTTGGAGGTCGGAATCTGAACCTAGCAAGCATAGTTATACAGGCGGGAGAGAACCTCTGTAGAGAAGAACATTCTTACATTCCATTCATATCCGCCGACTGCAAGGCCGCCAATAGCTGCTTGTCCCGCTAGCCCGATAAACAAACTGCTGCCAACGTTGCTGGACATCAGAGAGGCTCCGATCTGAAAACAGAACTGTCCTTTTAGGTCCTGTAAAGGTGAGAGCTTACAGAGCTTTCCTGATAGCCGTCCCGTTCTGTTATCTAGTCTGTCAGTCTGAGTCGCCACCTTTGTGTGAAAATGTGCAACCAGCTACACTAGCGTGTCGACTGTCTTCATCTACGTGAGCTCTGAGGTGGTTCCTATTTGGAAAACTCAGTTGTCATCAACAGCTTGTTGTAACATGAGCTAATAGATAACTACCCTCGCCAAGGAGGTTGTGTAACAGCCGGTGTCTGTCTGTCTGTCTGTCTGTCTGTCTGTCTGTCTGTCTGTCTGTCTGCAGAAAAGATCTGTGCAGATTTAACAAACTTTTTAGGTTTTGCTTTTTTTTTGCTGTTGTTGTTGATAATGGACCAAGGAACAGATGATTAGATGTTGCTGATGTTCTAGATTCCTAAAATGATTTTGAACATTTGCCCACGGGCTTTAATCATGAAAGCAACCTATTATTTCATGCAATCTAGTAGTGGTAGCACCTGTATTTCAGGTGGAAGTCACGGTATGTACGGAAAGGAGCCGCTTGGCTGAGCTCCAGCTTCTGTCTAGCTATCTACAGTTGAAGCTGCTGTGAGCAAGTCGGTCCCCTACAGACGTGTGGACGGGACCACATGTTGTCCAAGAACCTATGAAAGGCCAGAGCAGAGCTACAGGCTCCACTCCGTCTTCATTCTGAACGTTCCAGAGGTCAAACCTGATCACAATCACAAGAGTAACGTTGACATGTTTACCGGAAACCAAGTCATCGAGCGCCCAGCCAGGAAGTACCCTCCAACGGTGCTGCGACTGGCTCGCCTTGAAGACTACGGGACAAGAGGGACGAGATGGACAGCGGTTGTGCCGGTGCCCTTCAATGAACACTCATGAATGAAAGTGCAGGTGAGAGACACAGCCTGGAGAACTAACCCAGATCCCCACCACAACCACAGTTATGAAGTAGATGACGACCACGGCGATGTCGGCGGGTTCCAGCAACA